>CM054936.1:26488899-26689704 GCA_029168755.2 Tillandsia fasciculata | reverse complement strand
CATTTATAATAAATATATAAAGACTAATGAAGAAAAAAATATTATATTTAAAAAGGAAAATAAATTGAATATTTAAAGACACAAAGAGATATGTAATTAATAAACTATTACTTAAGTAAAATTTTGGAGATACTGATATAAATAAATACTACAAATTAGGTATTTAACAATTAATCTTCAGAAATTCAAAGTATAATATATCCTATATATTTTCATATAATATACTCATTCGTAATAAAAATATTTGATGAATAAGTAGAGCCGAAGACAATAGTAAGTGGTTGCCCATCAATAAGCCGTCCGAACCACTTACAATGTTGTAGTGGTTGGTTGCTGATCAACAGGCCATCCAAACTACTAAAGTAATTATGGAGTGGACCATTATAGAGAGAGAGAGAGAGAGCAAGAGTAGTAATAAATATATATTATATATACTAAAACTAATATATATATATATATATATATATAATATATATATATATATATATATATATATAAATAATAGTATAGTAGTGAGGATTTATTAAAAATTTATTACTTAGAATTTTTTTATTAATGTGTATACAATAATAATAATAATTTATAGTATTATTTATATCATTGAAAATCTTTAGAGAGAAGATGAGCTTAATAAATTTACTATTATAGCTGGAACCATTTTGAATCTTTATATATTTTATTTATAAAAATTATGGGATTTAAAATTATTTTTCAACTCAACTAATTAACAAATTTTAAATTAAAGTTATCACATATTGCTAAATTTCTAATTAATAAAAAAGTAATCCAATAATTTTTAATCTCTAATTTTCTGAATAGATTTACTATAATAGTTAGAACATCTTGAACTTTCATATTTTTTTTTATTTATAAAAAATACGACATTAAAAATTATTTGTTAACTCCAACTAAATGATGAATTTAAAATTAAACTTATCAAATATTGCAAAATCTCTCTTTATTAATCAAAAAATTTGCAAAAGATCGCCCAGAAGAAACCACAATGTTATTATGCATTGGAAATATGCATTGGGTGACGTGGTTTGTATAGATTTGCCATCCTGGTGACTGCTCGGTTGTCCTACACCGGTTCCCCACGTTGCTTGCGAATAAACGGGGCGAAGCAAAATTGGTTGCAAGCTTTCCAATTTATAAAGGGTAGGTTCAGTAATAGGTAAGTTGCAATCTCCAACAACTACACTTAGATCAACAGATGCACTTAAGTTAAGAGGATACAATTTGCAATTCCCATATTTTCCAAGAGCAAAACAGATGACTGAGCTGAATGCAATCCAGTAGCGGCACTCAAGCTAAAGCCCTACCAATGTTTTCTGCAAAAGGGAACAAAAGAAACAATGCAAAAGTTATCAATCCTAATGCAGAGAAACACGCTCATTTGATTAAGAGAATTCACTGCAGGAAGTATGTAGGTGGAAGAAACTTATCTATAGTTGGTAAGTTGCCTCGCGATCCTGCGAATGATCACCTACAAAGATTAAGTGCGAAACAGAAGGAGAGTAGAACATATTAGTGGGAAATAAAAATAACAGTAGGAATAATAATAATACAACACATAACCATGTAAAAAAATTCTAGTAGGATACTTTTCTTTAGTGTAGCTAATATCTACACATTTCGAGGGAACATCCACACATTTTGACACAACAACAGCAGGTAACAATATATTTATTTGCATATGGCCCCTGTGGGTGTGGGTGTGTGTGCGTGTGCATGCATGCTAATTATTACGTGTTAGTCATTACTATACTGATTGTATATCTGTATAGATCTACATATAGGTAGTTAACTTATCTTGTATATTTCTTCTTGCACCCTTGACAATAATCACCTACATATTATGTGTGGAAGGAGAGAGGATTAGAACATATTAATGAATAATAAAATAACAATATCAATAATGGAACTTAGTAACTAAGGAAAACAACAATGACTTACAAAAAGTCTGCCAGTCTCCTGTTCTTGCATGCAAGTACATGCTACTCATCTCCTGGCAGCAACAGTCCAACGAACAACATCCCAGCATCACCAAAACGCAGACCATTGTGACATGTCATACCGGAGGACCGTCAAATATATTGCATTAAACCATCCAAAACCCTTAATGAGCTGGCTGCCTAAGCAAGGAACCACCAAATATACTTTTGTGTGTGTGTGTATATATATATATATATATATATATATACACATAGTAAGAGAAAGGGTAGGAGAAGCTTGCATTAGACCGTCCAAAACCCTTAATGAGTTGGTTGCCTAAGCAAGCAAAAGGGATTCTTCATGTTTTGATTTCATAGCAATCAGAGTAACAATCACTCACAATTGCCCTCGTACATCATCACTGTCCCAAAGGAAAACAAAGCAAGCAAAGCAGGGAATGGTACAAACCTAGTAAGCTCACTCCACAGATACACACGCGCACACACACACACACGCAGCTCACTCCACAGATACACACGCACACACACACACACAAACAGATACACTCTGCACACACTGTAATATATATATATATATATATATATATATATATATATATATATATATATATATATATATATATATATATATATATATATATATATATATATATATATCTGATTACTATACTTATAATCCATGTACACACACAGACACACACACACACACATGTAAATATACATATGCATCCACACACACAGACACAGGAACACTAATAACGGGAAAAGTATGTAATATATATATATATATATATATATATATATATATATATATATATATATATATATATATATATTATATATATATATATATGGGATTTTTTTTCTTTTTTCAAACAATAAGTATTTTAAATGTTGATGTTCTTATCTGTGACCATCCTTTATATTTTGTAGGACCATTCGAAATCTAGAGTGGCTTAAAAAAAAAAAAGGAATTCGCATATATATATATATATATATATATATATATATATATATATATATATATATATATATTATATTTTGTCGGATTCTCTATCATCTCCCTAAGATTTCTATAACCAGGAACTTCTCACACACACACACACACACACACACATACATATATATATATATATATATATATATATATATATATATATATATATATATATATATATATATATATATATCTATGAAGGACAGAGCAAGAGAAAGAGCCAGATGTATTTCTTTTACCTCACCAATGCAGGTTTAGGAATGTAGGGAGAACCGAGGAGTCAAAGACCCCAACCGAGGGCAACCGAGGAGTCACCAGGATGGCAACAGGAAGGGAGTAGGGGATGTGGGCGGCAGAACCGAAGAATCACCACTTCGGGAACCAGCGTAGGGAGAACCGAGGAGTCAAAGATTGAGCCAGTTCACCGCTTCGGGAACCGACTCGTGACTCAATTTAAAGTTATTCACAACTTAACCATAAGTCATTAGACTTTGATATGGTTAGTTTCCTTTTATTTCTTTTTTTTTATCATCATCGCCAAAACAAAAGGCAAGAAAACCCAAAGGAAACCAAAAAGGAAACACACGGGGAAGGGAAAAAAAGGTGGCAAAAAAAAGAAAAAACAAAACAAAACAGGGGGGGGGAGGGGGGGGGAGACAAAGATACAGAAGTTAAGAAAATCCGAAGGAGCCAATTTCATCAGACCAGACGCAAGAAAACCAGCAAGAAAAGCAGCAAAATAAATAGGCAGCAGAAGGGGGGGGGGGGGGGGGGAAAAACCAGGGAAAAAAAAGTACCGAACTAAGTAAAAGAAACAGAAAGACAACATAATGAAAAATAACTTTTGGAATTCTTTTCCGAATACAATAAGCTAAAGGGACTGTAATTAGTTTTTTTTTTTTTTACTTTTGAAATCCCTCGAATGTTTTTTTTCCTTTTTTTCAGTAAAAGAGAACAAACTTGAGAAAATGTAGCATGACTACGCGGAATAGAAACCAGCAAGAAAAAACACGGAAGTAAATACAATTGCGCGAAATAGAAACCTCCAAGAAAACCACTGAAATAAATAGGTAGAAAAAGGGGGGGGGGGGGGGGGCTCAGATAAAAGGAAAGTCATCAAGGTAATTACAGATTGCCAATCCACGTATCACATCCCTAGCATGCAGGATCGCACCAGTGGCCGTTCGGGAGTCGTAGAACTGCAAAGATATTCAATATATTAGGCCGTGCAAAACTAACATTAAGTTGGTTAAAGATAAACCAGGCTGACAGAAGTAACAGAGGGGAAAAGGGAAAAAAACATACCTTCATTCCCAGCATATCACAGGAACATCAAACAATTCGATAATGCACACCAGTACTAAACTAACAAAAGCCATATGCAGGAAAGGGTCAGAAGGAAAAAAATGAGCAACCTACCTGCATTTGCTGATCATCAATACCATTCCAATACATGGAATCACTGTATCTACAGGGCCGGAGTACATCATTACCACAGTATTCGAAAAAGTATTTGGTTAGTACAAACTTAGCAGGAAACCTTGCACAACGGGTGGAAGGCTATGTGTGTCTGTGAGGAGGGGAGGCAAGTGTTCAGTTAATACAAACTTGTAAGTAAAATTTCAGCAGGGGACTTTGAAAAGAACAGTGCAGGACAGGTTGTGAGAGGGAAGGACAAAATCACCAACAGACAACCAAAGTGTCACTGCGGGAACCAAAAACTGACGCAGCTGGATGATCACGGGCAGCTATCCCAACGGAGTAGCAACATCAGACGCAGGGGCTGTAAGGGGTGACACAGAGGGGTGGTGGTTTAAGACTGCACTACACTCTTCTATAGCTTTCTCGATCTTCTGTCGCTCAGCAACTAAAGTATTCTTCTCACAAACCATGGAAACATAAGAGTCTTTCAGAAAGTTATACTCCCAAACCAGCTTGTTATACTGGCCTGTGAAGGATGTGTAGCTGGCAGTAAGTTGGTCGCACATATTTTTGTAAAACAATGCATCGTCATAGTTGACATCCTTCACATGTAAATCTAGTTCCTGGATAAGCTTCTTAGCCGCGCTACGTGAAGCTTCCTCTTCGGCAGCACCAGCCGTGGAAACCGGACTACTCCAACAACGGATCACTTCAACTACGGATTCACTTCGCTTAACGTGGAGGTCCACGTAAGCCACAAATTTCCCATCCATATCAGCTGACACTACACAATCCGGCATTTCCACATTTGAACGTGAACATATCTCATTTAGCAATCCAACGTAGGAAAGCTCGATCGTTGTCATAGTGTGCGCTGGGGAACAACACAGCAGAGAAGGGCCGGGGAGGAAGGAGGGGTGAGGGGGGGGGGGGGGGGGACACAGAACAAAAGAAAAAAGAAGAAAGTAATTGGCTTAGGATATACAGAAGGAACTAACTAAGTAATAATTAAAAGAAGGTAGGGACAACAACCGAAAATCACCAACCATAAACCGAAGAAACAGGGAAATACTTTGGAAACCCAAAGGAAACAGATGTAGCAAAGTAGGATCCAACGAAACATAGCACATGCTAGCAGTTGGTTGCATATCGACAGACCATCCAAAACCACCGTCAACCCTACGGTGGTTGGTTGCCTATCAAGAGCCGTCCAAACCACCAACAACAGTACCATTACTATCCAACCTTGTAGTAAAAAACCAACGGCGAAAACAAAAGAATATGGAAAAAACCTGCGGGAACGAACAGATCAAACATCGTATGGTACAAAAACAATCGAGATAAATTAAAAGGAAAACAGAAGAAGCCTGGGGGAAGAACCAATACAAAAAGAAGAACCGAAAATACGTAAATCGGCAAAAAGCAAACTCATTAGAAAAACAAAGCACTCCAATAAAAAGGAAAGAAAACGGAAAAGGAAAAGAACTGTAATACAAAGAAGTAAACTCATTAGAAAAACAAAATACTCCAATACAAAGAAGTAAAAATGGAAAAGAGAAGAACGTGACAACAAATATATTGAATCAAACATACCTTCTACCTAAATAGTGAAGGAAACCTGATCAGAACATAGTAATGCAACAGGAAGACCTACCAAACAGTAAAACAATAAGCTAAAAAATTCTACCTATTTTATTTATGGAATCAAAATTTTATTCTTGATATTTACTGACCTTTCTTAGACTGTAAATACTTGATAGCTAGTAATATGGTATAATGAAATTTATAGAAATCCTAGGAAGAGAATGATTGCACAACTCATAGAAAATCAAAAACTATGATAGAGAATAATAGCAAATCAACAAATATGATAGAAAATCTGTCAAAATATTGCAGAATGACTGCACAAAATCTAGAAATGTCAAATCCCATATCACTTTTTTTTTCTTTTTCTAGAAATATTATGAAATATAAAAGCACTGTCTTTTCGATAAATGTGGAATGATACTATGATAGAGAATCTGACAAAATATTGCAAAATGATTTGAGGAAATCTAAAAACGTCAAATTCCAAATCACTAACAAATATGATAGAAAATCTGTCAAAATATTGCAGAATGACTGCACAAAATCTAGAAATGTCAAATCCCATATCACTTTTTTTTTCTTTTTCTAGAAATATTATGAAATATAAAAGCACTGTCTTTTTGATAAATGTGGAATGATACTATGATAGAGAATCTGACAAAATATTGCAAAATGATTTGAGGAAATCTAAAAACGTCAAATTCCAAATCACTAACTATGATAGAGAATCTGACCAAATATTGGAAAATCAATTGAGGAAATCTAGAAATGTCAAATCCCAAATTACTGTTTTTTTTCCCGAAAATTATTAAATATGGGGATGAAAATATACTTATGTGAATCTTATATGATATTCGTAGATAATTTAGAAACTTAGGAAGAAGATAGAGAATCTAAGAAGATATAATAATGTACAAAATCTAAAAGCAATATTTTTGCTACAGAATCTGACAATTATTTTTGTTTTCCTTTTCTTCAAAATTAATAAATGTGACGATTAGAAACTTAGGAAGAGAAGAGAGAATCTGAGAAAATATAGTAGTGGACAAAATCTAAAAATGTCAAATCTAAAATCACATTTTTTCTTTTTTTTTTAAATAAAATCAATAAATGTGAGGATGGAAGTCTAATTATGACCAGGATGGCAACAGGAAGGGAAGACGGTATGTCACCTACTTCGGGAACCAGCGTAGGGAGAACTGAGGAGTCAAAGACGGGGCCACTTCACCACTTGGGGAACCGGAATAGGGCAACCGAGGAGTCACCAGGATGGCAAATCTATACAAACCACGTCACCCAATGCATATTTCCAATGCATAATATGATGACACATCAGGTAGAAGCACTGTTTATGATGACACATCAGGTAGAAGCACTGTTTTTGATAGAAAATCTGACAAAATATGAAAGCACTTTTTTTGATAGAAAATCTGACAAAATATTGGACAATGAATGAAGAAGATCTAGAAATGTCGAATAAAAAATTATTTTTTTTTCTTTTCTTCAAAATTAATAAATATAAGGATGAAAATATAGTTATGTCAGAGAGGGAAAAAGAGGAATTAAATACTAAATATTATATTAATAGATAATAATGGAATGAAAGAGTTACTATTTATATAAATTTACAAAGAGAAAAGAGCATCTGACAGAATATAATAGTGGAGAAAATCTAGAAACGTCAAATCTAAAATCATTTTTTCTCTTTTTTAAAAAAAAATCAATAAATGTGAGGATGGAAATCTAATTATGTCAAACACGAAAAAAGAGGAATTAAATATTGAATATTATATTCATAGATATTGAATGGAGAAAATCTAGAATACGAAAATACTTTCTTTTTCTTTTTTTAAGAAAATCAATAAAAGTGAGAAAATCTTTTTTTAAGAAGATGAATAAATGTTACGAAGATCAATAAATATAAGGATAGAAATTTGAATATTATAATTTTTAAACCTTATATAATTGGAGCAAATCGGAAAATCTTATTTCCAAAAACTTAAAATATATTAATTTTTAATTATGTAATAAATATCTTTAATTGAATATCTTTAATATTATATTTATAGATATATCTTGGAAATAGAAAAAAATCTGAATATTATATTTTTAGAAAATCTGAATATTATATTTATAAATATATCTTGAAAATAGATTTAAGAAAATCAATAAAAGTGAGGAAATCTTTTTTTAAGAACATGAATAAATGTTAGCAAGATCAATAAATATACTTATTTCCAAAAACTTTAAATATATTGATTTTTAATTATGTAATAAATATCTTTAATTGAATATCTTTAATATTATATTTATAGATATATCTTGGAAATAGAAAGAAATCTGAATATTATATTTTTAGAAAATCTGAATATTATATTTATAGATATATCTTGAAAATAGAGAAAAATCTCAGGAAATCTAGGAGAAAATCTACAATATTTATTCATTCCAAAATGTGAAGCACAAAATCTAGGAATTTTTTGAATATAAAAAATCTAGAAAACAAATTAGATTATATATTGTATAGATAATCAATATTTAAATTGTGGGGATTTGTAGAAAATCTGAATTATCTTGGAAATAGAGAGAAATCTCTTATAATTGCAAGAAATGTTAAAGACAAAATCTACAATATTTATTCATCTTAATTTGTTGAAATTTATATATCTTGGAAATAGAAAAAAATCTGAATATTATATTTTTAGAAAATCTGAATATTATATTTATAGATATATTTTGAAAATAGAGAAAAATCTCTCATCATTACAGGAAAGGTTAAGAACAAAATCTACTATATTTGTTCATTTTAATTTGTGGAAATTTTTGCAAAATATGAACCACAAAATCTAGAAGAAAATCTACAATTTTTATTCATTCCAAAATATGAAGCACAAAATCTAGGAATTTTTTGAATATAAAAAATCTACAAAACAAATTAGATTATATATTATATAGATAATCAATATTTAAATATTTATTTATTTTAAATTCTGGGAATTTATAGAAAATCTGAATTATCTTGGAAATAGAGAGAAATCTCTTATAATTGCAAGAAATGTTAAAGACAAAATCTACAATATTTATTCATCTTAATTTGTGGAGATTTGTGCAAAATGTGAAGGACAAAATTTAGAAATATATTGGAAATTAGTAGTTACAAAATCTTGTGAATGTTGGAAAACAAATACTTATGATTATGTTTTCCAAATTTATTTGAAAATAGAGAACCTATAATAGTAAATGTTTTAAGTTGCGCGTTGAATCATGTTGGACTATAATTTTAGCTGAAAAGCTATATAAAAATATATGAAAATAATATAAATGACACAAACATGCAACGAACACACCAACACCTCCACAGGTCGAATCACCCAGCGATGGAATCACCAAACAAAAACCGGAAAACATAAAACATTTATAGGATTAGTAAAAAAATGTAAATATAAATTCTACCGGAACCAGAAAACATATTTAGAATTAACAGGGAAAACTTATCATCCGCGAACCAAATTTTTATTTTAAAGTATATATCATTTAAAATTTAACCTTTCTCCTCAGGAAGAAACAGAGAGAGAAAAAGGCTCACAGGCAAAAACCGGAAAACAGAGAACATTTTTAGGATTAGGAAAAAAAATTTAAATATAAATTTTGGTGGAAATAGAAAATATTTTTAGAATTAACAACAAAATATATAGTAAAAGTATATATGAAAGTAGAACTGTTCAAACTTAAACCGAAATTTTTATTTTAAAGTATATATGAAAATAAACTTTAAAATAAAAAGTAAAACGGTTGAAACTTAAACCCAAATTTTCATTTTTAAATTTAACCTTTCTTCTCAGGAAGAAACAGACAGAGAAAGACTCACAGGCTTAACCTTTCCATCGAGCCGCGGCCCCTCGGAGCAAACCGAAGAGAACAAACGCGAGAGACAGAGAAAGAGTAGCACCGCCAACCAAGGAGAAAAAACGCGAGAGGTTCCCCTTTCGGACCTCTTCGAATCGAACCCACCACAACTCAACCTTGGAAAACATATTTAGATTTAGCAACAAATTTAAAATAAAAAGTAGCACTGTTCAAACTTAAACTCAAATATTTATTTTAAATTTAACCTTTCTTCTCAGGAAGAAACAAAGAGAGAAAGACTTACAGGCTTAACCTTTCTATCGACCCGCAACCCCTCGGAGCAAACCGAAGAGAACAAACGCCAGAGACAGAAAAAGAGAACCGCCGCCAACCAAGGATGAAAAACGCGAGAGGTTCCCACAAAAAAGAAACGCATCAGCCACAATACAACCAACGAAACACAGAAGCAGAAAACACTGTTCAAACTTAAACTCAAATATTTATTTTAAATTTAACCATTCTTCTCTGAAAGAAACAAAGAGAGAAAGACTCACACGCTTAACCTTTCGATCGACCGGCAACCCCTCGGAGCAAACCGAAAAGAACAAACGGCAGAGACAGAGAAAGAAAACCGCCGCCAACCAAGGAGAAAAAAGCGCCAGAGATTCCCACAACAAACAAAACGCATGAGCCACAATACGACCAACGAAACACAGAAGCAGAAAACATATTTAGAATTAACAAAAAATTTTAAACCTGTCGGTTCCTCGAAGATGGATCAAAGTGATCATCTCGGTCCCCCGGCTCCACCCTCCTCCTCCTCCCCTCCGGCTCAACCCCCGTCGACGATAAAGGTCGGGCGCTCCACAGCCAGACGGAGGAGCACTCCGGCGAGATACGCCAAACAGAGAGACAGAGAGAAACCGACGAAGGCAAGAAGCGAGGAAAGACCGGTGGGGCTGGAGGGGGGCTTGGAACCGAGGAGTAGGAGGAGGCGGGCGGACGGCGAGATGGGGTCGAGCACGGGAACCGACGAAAGCATAGGGGCCCCTCCTCCTCACCTCCAACTAACGGCGTCTCCACCGGACTGAACGCCTCGCGTGACCGACGCTCCAGAGATTCCCACAACAAACAAAACGCATGAGCCACAATACGACCAACGAAACACAGAAGCAGAAAACATATTTAGAATTAACAAAAAATTTTAAACCTGTCGGTTCCTCGAAGATGGATCAAAGTGATCATCTCGGTCCCCCGGCTCCACCCTCCTCCTCCTCCCCTCCGGCTCAACCCCCGTCGACGATAAAGGTCGGGCGCTCCACAGCCAGACGGAGGAGCACTCCGGCGAGATACGCCAAACAGAGAGACAGAGAGAAACCGACGAAGGCAAGAAGCAAGGTGGTGTCTGGCCCGAGTTTGGAACAGCGGTAGGATTTTTTTTTTTTTTTCGAGATTTTTAAGCAGGTTCAAACTTTAAGCAGGAAGTACAGACCCCACCTACATAGAAAATCCTCGGTCCACCGGACAGAGTCTCCCTATACATGCTCGGCTAAGCAAGTGCAATGAGACAATCAGAGAGCAATAATCAACAGCTAAACCAAACATATAAAACTCTACAACTAATACATCCACATCAACACATGACATAATCCACAAATACTCCAACACAAAAATATAGAAGACAACTACGATCATGATACTGTAACTGAAAATACTAGCACTGGGCCACTACGGCCAATAGTAGGGGACAACTCTAGCGCGACAGCTCACTGGATCGTCCCAATCTCCCAGCACTCGACTGACCTGAAAAACAGTCACCCAGGGGGTGTGAGATACACTCTACATGTATCCCAGTGGGCACGACGGGCCGAGAAATAGCAAGTCGTACCTAACCGGATACAATGATAAGCAGATAAGTAAAGCAGGATATAACTGAAAGCTGAATAACGAGATACTGAACTGAAACTAAGCATGTGAAGTGAAAGCAAAGATAAAGCAGGGGTACTCGAATATATAAGTTAATCGTTCAGTAACTGGTAAATCCAACACACAGAGCTAGTCATGCTATAGAGCAGAGCTAATATGATAATCAAAACCTATCAATGCTGTAAATAGAGAATGCTGAAACTCATGTGCCAGTCATGCTAAAATACTGCAACAGTCAAAACAGATGAATCATGCATCAATACAAGTAGTAGAGTACCCAATCACCTGCCACTGTTGGTTTCAAGGACCTCAGGCTAAATGCCACTATTGGTCTCACAGAACCTCAGGCTAAATGCCACCTGTACACCAATCTGCTGTCATAACCCTCTGGGCTCACGGGTCGCCACTGCTGACCACTTTACCGGTAAAGTACACCACTGCGGGGGATCAATCCGCTAGTGTACGTGAAAGAACAGCTGGCTCTGTGGCGATCATAATGCTGATGCTCAAGCTCATGGTCTAAAGACCACACACACGGCAATACGCCGAGAAATCCCTATCGGGATGCTGAAGGCTGTAATAATCACGAATGCTGTATAAACAAATCTGAACAACAAGAGCTGAATATCTGAGCTGTAACTGAAACTGAATAGCAAAACTGTACTCCTATTCTATCATGCATCATAGAACAGAAAATGCTGATATAACTAGGCTGATAACCAAACAAACATGGTATATGTCAAGCTGTATATCACTATACATACAAGTGCTGAGAATGAAAGCATATAGAGAGCTCAACTGTAAGATCAACGTAAACATAGCTGTAATGACTGAATGCTGGAATGAAAGCAAATAGAAAGGCTCAAGCATAGGTTCAGGGTTACACCAAAAACAGGGGTCCAACCTACCACGGCACCCCATAGGGCCAACCTGATAAAGCCCGGATCGAAGATAACCCACCTCAATGTAGATGATCATGGTGGCTGCTAGATGTCTCGCAAGCTGGCGGCTGACTGTTGGGACCTGAATCATATGCACAGGTCAGAAAATAGACTCTCACACATACCCAACCCACTGACACACTGTGTGCAGACAAGCTAAACGGGAAACTTCACTGAAGTCCCGGAATCTTCCGAAATTTTCGGAAATCCGCCGATAGATCCACTATGACCCAATCTGTGCTGAACAATAACCAAAACTCGTGAACTTCACGTGCTGCCCAAGAATGTCTAACTTAAGATGTTTAGGCTCTAACACCAGACTCTGGGTAAACCCGTGCACTGGCAGTGCAATAACCACAGAAACACTCCCGGGAAGCCCATTTTTGGCACCGGAAGTTGCAAACAAGAAACTAAAATCACCGGGCTCTTTAGAACAGCACCGGGAACAGCCACGTATACCTGGCATCACAAATTAATTACTAAAATTTCTCAAATTGCGTGATTAACGCCGAATTGCTGTTAAACCGGCGATTTTGCCGATTTACGGTTCAATATCCAAATCCCGCTCAACGAAAGCCGTTGGACCTCTAACAAAAGGTTTAGAGACCACGTGCACGCTGTCTACAGCAGCCTACCAGGCTACATTTACAAATGACCCCTAGGGTTTTACCAAATTGCATAAAAGCATGCAATTTCATGCCTTTTTCACTTGTATTTAATTTTGGAGTGCTATTTTAATGAACCGACACCACCAGCAGGTGGTCTTCGACTTGTTGGACACCGTGCTCACCATTTGGTAGCAGCACGAAACCCGAGTAAACTTTCGGGCCAACAATTTCAATACATAAAGGCTCAAAATGCTACTTTTAATACTTACACTCGACCAAACCGAATTTTTGGGTGAGCATCATGTTCAGTGGGTCGAAAGGACTCAAAGGCTCACCCTGAGGGTGCAGCTAACCTGCTGGAACAGCATAGGGGCCATCTAGTGCTCATTTAGGCTTAGCTTACTAGATCTTCTTAACCACTCAGTCATTGGCTGAAGTAGTGTGAGCATCAAGCTCCTGGGATCAAGAGGACATAAGGGCTTGCTCTAACAAAGCTACAAAGGTGCTGGAAACAATGCAAAAGGTCACATAGCTTAGGCTAAGGCTTGGCGTGTGGAATCCAACAATCCACCTGATCATTTTTCAAAACAACTTGAGCAGAAAGCTCCTGAGATCATGTGCAGTCATTTGATCACTTGCTGTATGCTTGTAAGTGGCTAAAACCCATTTGAGCTCTCTCAGGCATTTCTCCGAACACAAGGTGGGCAACAAGCTTAATACACAAACTTTAAAGGCATTAATGGTGGATCCCTAAACAAGGGTTCTGGGTCTCAAGAACAAGCACCTGTAGGTGCTAACTGACTCCACGAACTTACTGGACCCATGGCCGGCGGCAAGATGCGACGGCGGCGGCGGCGGCGGAGCAACCTTGGCCGTAACAAGCACCATTAATGGCAGAATGACAACTGGCCAGCATGGGTTGCATGCAAGGGTACTTATGGCTCTGTCTCGACATGATGAAGCAAACTGGACAGGTGGCCGGCGACAACAAGCGGCGGCGGCGGCGGCGCAACCACGGGCGAACCCGAGCTAACCCAAATCTAGGGTTTCGAACTGCAAGGTGCACACTAAACCAAATGCAACCAAAATTCCTGGGGAGGTTCTCTAGGCCCTACAGAAGGTTTCTATCATTTTGTTTCGAAGCTGGAGCCACCGGGTGCAGCAAACGGCTTGGGCGGAGCAATTTCGGTTTCCGGCGGGTGCAGTTTCCCCGCCGGCGACCGGGAGCATCCCCGACTTCGGGGCTTTGCATGGGGTATCCCCAGGGCTTCACTAACACACTGCAGTAGACTAAGTAGCCAGAAAAAATGAAAAACAACAAGATCTCACCTTGCCGGATCCGAAGAAGAAGAAGCTCATCCTCCTCGCGACGCGCGGCCAAGCCAAGCCGCAGGACACCTCGGGTTCAGCTTCTGGAGGTAGCAGCAAGCCGCAGAATCCCCAGGAAGCACCCAAAGGGATTTCGTTGCCCTCCACACTCACCAACCCGAGATCAAGGCAAGGTTGCCTTCTCCTTGGTTTTTCCGGCGACGGGGGAGGCGGCCGGCGGCGCAGGTGCTCGGGAAACCTCGCAGAGAAGTCGTAGGGATCGTGGGGTGGAGGCTACGGTTACAGAAACTGAAGTGGCTAGGGTTTCTCTCAAGCAACCCTAAGTTGCTATAATTCACTTTGCAACAAAATGCAACTAAGACCCCAAACTTGCATCCATTAGATCTAGGTCCTTTGCTGAATAATAAAATCACAGAGAAGTCCCTCTTGTACCAGTTTGGAGCAAATCAACACATAAAATATTGGGCTTTTATACAAATTACTGTGATTTTTCCCATATTTCACGCTTTTCGAGACAACCGGGTTGTCAAACTGAAAAACGGACACCACCACGACGTCCGGCTCGACGAAACCTATCAGGTAGCGATTTTGGTTCGCTAAAATTTAGCTCCATAATTTTAAATTCAATCTTATACTGTAAATTATGCAGTTCGGAATGCTTTACGATGCTTTAGGCTCGTCAAATGCAAATTTCGTCAGCACCACTGCGCTTAGAATGACGAAGCGGTTAAAATCGACTACCTGGACCGTCAAATTCGGACTCCAGATAGTGAATTGGTCAACGTTCACTCGGCGGGGAATTAAAACAGGAGGTTACTATTCACGACTTAAGTCGTGGGCCCCACAAGCTTCTACACTGATTTCTAAACAATCCGACCGTCGGATCGAAAATCAGTTTATATCATTTTCAATCGATTCGACGAGACGGTCGCACTGGCGATTTCAGATTTTCGAGATCAGACTCGGATCTGAAAGGCAGACATCGTGCTCCGATAACTGTGCAACTAGCACACTAATACACGACCACATAGGTTCTACTTTGCATTTTCTCATTCATATTAACATCTGAATTCTTCAATTTAAATTTTGAATTTCTAGATTACTACAGGTGGGGCTGGAGGGGGGCTTGGAACCGAGGAGTAGGAGGAGGCGGGCGGACGGCGAGATGGGGTCGAGCACGGGAACCGACGAAAGCATAGGGGCCCCTCCTCCTCACCTCCAACTAACGGCGTCTCCACCGGACTGAACGCCTCGCGTGACCGACGCTCCTCCTCCCCGCCTCCCACTGAGCAGCGGAAGCGAGGGGGCGAAACCGAGAAGACCCCATTTCGGAATTAGGTCAAGCAGGAGCGAGCCAGGAAAGGAGAAGAGGGCTCACCGCTTCGGAAAAACGCGTAGGGAGAACCACCGGGCTCAACGCCTCGCGTGGCCGACGCTCATCACACCACACCACCCACCACCCTCCACCGACTTGAACACCTCCTCATCCCCGCCTCCCAGGGAGCGGCGGAGAGGCGGCAGGAACGCCAAAGAAACAGAGAGAGGAAGAGAGGGCCGCAGAAAGAGAGGGAAAGCAGGAGGGAGCGCGGAAGGGAGTGAGCGAGCGGAGGGAGTGTGGAATCGAGGATTTCGGAAACCGGAACCAACCGAGGCGAACCGAGGAGTCACCAGGATGGCAACAGGAAGGGAGTAGGGGATGCGAGCGGCGGAACCGAAGAATCACCACTTCGGGAACCAGCGTAGGGAGAACCGAGGAGTCAAAGACCCCAACCGAGGGCAACCGAGGAGTCACCAGGATGGCAACAGGAAGGGAATAGGGGATGTGGGCGGGCCGGTTCACCGCTTCGGGAACCAACTCGTGATTCTTCGGGAACCACCGTAGGACAGTCACCCAATGCACAACCGAGGAGTCACAGCATGGCAAACCAATACAAACCACGTCACCCAATGCATAATATGGCGACACATCAGCAAAACGCACGGCCTGGTGACACGTCACACTGAAGGGCTCTCAAATTATAGATTTTATAGATGGTTGGTTGTTCCCAGCTGTGTGGGCTGTTTGGAATATAATGAGAACAAGAAATAAAAAGAATATTCTTTTTGTTTTTTTTCCGTATCAGTTATCAGAAATCAATCGGTATAGCTTATTTCAATATAACTAGAATAACTGAAAATTACTGTTCTCATTTTTTCCAACCATATTTTTATTTTTTTTCTTAAATACTCTCCTACGTCTACAGAAGCATCATTTCTTATCTCATTATTATATAATAAAATTGAGGATAAAAAAGTAATTTATTCCAATTAATATTTTTTATTTTTTTTGTTCTTTATTTTTATACCAAACATAAAATTTCTTATCTTTGAAATCATCCCAAACACTTTTTTACACTAGTTTCGTATTTTATATCTATTTCAAGAATAACTAGTTTCCACTTATTCCGTGAATAATGGGAAACTCTAAGTGTACACCCGTAAGGGGTGTACATCTCACACCCCCACCCATCTAAGGGTGGGGGTGTGATGAAGGGTCACTTGATGTGACCCGTAAAAAACATCGCCATCATTAAAGGGGTGGAGATGTAGGATGTACACCTTCGGGGTGTACATATAGCAATCCTCTATATATATATATATATATATATATATATATATATTATAATATATATATGAGAGAGA
Organism: Tillandsia fasciculata; assembly: GCA_029168755.2. Lineage (NCBI taxonomy): Eukaryota > Viridiplantae > Streptophyta > Magnoliopsida > Poales > Bromeliaceae > Tillandsia > Tillandsia fasciculata. The sequence continues at coordinate 26,672,411 of CM054936.1, read as the reverse complement.
GTCGACCTCAACGTCACTACTCATGGGTAGTTGGATGGTGGGAAAAACAAAGGAAAATTATGGATGATCAGCAGCAGGTGAAGGGGACGGAAGCTGCAGGTCGGCTGCACGGCGACGTTCTGGACGCGGTGGTGTCGCGCGTGCGGGCCCTCGACCTCGTGCCGGCCTCCCGCGTCTCCCGCGAGTGGCGCCGCGCCGTCCGCTCGTCCGTCTCTTCTCCCCCCGCCTCACTCCCTGGCTCCTCCTCCACTCCCTCAAACCCCAGCGCCGATCCGATCCCTCCTCCTACGCCTTCGACCCCCACTCCCATTCCTGGCTCCCCCTCCCCCCTCATAATAATAATAATAATAATAATAATAATTGTAATAACGATTATTATTTTCGCCGCCTCATCCCCGTGGTCGCATGCGAAGGATCGCGGCTCTGCGCGCTCTCCTTCTCGGCCATGTCGGTCTCAGTCGACCCCTTCGGCGCCGCCGCGTGGAGGAGCTTCGACGCCCCCCGCGTGTGGCGCCAGGACCCGGTCGTGGCGCTGGTCGGCCCCCACCTCGTCGTGCTCGGCGGCGCCTGCGGCCTCGCCCTGGCCGACGAAGACGCCGCCGCTGTGGAGGTGTTGCTGATCGACAGCAGCAGCAGCAGCAGCGATTGCACTTCGTCGCCGTGCTGGCAGCGGTGCGAGCCGATCCCGGCGGCGTTCGAAGGGTCGACGTCGGCCCACTGGCTGTCGGCGGCGGCGTCGGAGCGGAGGGCCTACGTAGTGGAGCGGAGGACGGGATGGGCCGGCTGGTTCGATCCGGAGTCTCGCTCGTGGGGGCCGGTAAGACTGCTGCGTCCCCCGACGGCAGCCCCACCGACGTCTCCTCCTGGGCGGCCGGCGGCACCGACAGCCTTGTCCTAATCGGCGTCTCCGGAAAAAAGAAGAGGAATTTCGTGAAAGTGAACGTCTGGGAAGTGGAAGGAGACAGTCTGGAAATTATACCCGGCCGGACAGCCGAGATGCCGCAGGAAATGGCAGACAGTCTCTTCCTGAACGACGACGATGATATTGAAGAAGAAGAAGAAGAGGAGGAGGAGTGCTGCATGTGGCCATGTTCGATTGGATTGTGCGCCGCGGGGGACTGCGGGTACGTGTACAACCGGGCGGAGCCGAGGAAGGGGACGGTGATGTACGAGGTGGAGAGGGACACGTGTAAGGCCGGGATGATCCGACGGTGGGAGTGGGTCCCGTGCCCCGCGGCGCTGCAGAAGGATCATTGCTTTTATTATTACGCCGCGGATAAGATCGCGCTCGGTTGCTCCGCTGTTGGAATGGACGATCTCGCCGCATGGCTCCGTATCGAGCCGTTGAATTAATGGGACCTGTACCTGTACGTTACCATTTTTTTAAGAGAAATTTTATATCATTCCATTTCGATTTTTTCCCTAGTTGTATTTATATATGTTTATATTTATTTAAAGTGTGCTTCTTTTGTTTCATTTGCTTTAATCTACGGTGTGCACATGTTAATCATTACAATTTGTGAAAGAATGAAAATATTTACGCTGTATTTAATTTAATATATATATATATATATATATAGAGAGAGAGAGAGAGAGAGAGAGAGAGAGAGAGAGAGCTAAGTTTGTGTGTATTTAAAAATACAGTAATTTTTGTACTATCAAATAATTTTTTATGTTAAAATTTTTGAATACTCGCTAATCTAAAATATTTAAAATATTTTAAAAATTAATTTTTTAATTTTTTTTTATCTAGTAATAATCGAAAAAATTTAAAATTAATAATTTTAATATTCATAATTTTATTTTAAATTATTAATTTTAGATTCTTTCCATTAGTAGATAATATTATTAAAAAATTATAAAATTTATTTTTTACTCATTTTAAATATTTTAAATTAAACTTAATAAAAATCGTAGATTCGAAAGTCTTGGCATCGAAAGTTCTGGCATTGAACAATACAGTAGGCTTCATAATCTTTTATATAAATATATATATATATATATATATAGTATATATATATATATATATATATATATATAACAAAAGAAGGGGCTTACTCTGTTGGGAAATGTTTGTTTTGTGTTTCAAGTAATGCTATTTTCCATACATCTGTAATATAAGTATAAAACATATACCTTAGGATTTTCTATAATTAGAAGTTATCTACTACTTTAATTTTTTTTATCTTAAAATAAATTTAATTAAAAATATAAAAAATTAAATTTCAAATTCGAAATATCAGATATCAATCATTAAATTTTTTGTCACTCGTACTAGAAAACGATCGATATTATCATAAAGTAGTTGAACTCTCTTCAAACAACCACAATTCTGCATAATCATGTAACCTAACAAAATCTTCTCTACTGTGGCTAGTCTTCTTATTTCTGCGTTCTTTTTCCCTTTTTTCCAGATGAATGCCTGCAGGCTTCTGATTTTTCTCAGTAAAATTCAAAAGCTTGGTACAAAATGTCATACTATTCTGCATTTGATGTTAGATTTCCCCATTCAGCATCCTCTGGATCTGCAAATTAACCAAATTCTACACCCTCGATGAATTCGGATCTGATGAGGGTGCACTAACAAAATAAAAGCTCAAGACTCATTCTCAAATCTGGCACCACAAGCTATATTTAATTAAATCTGCATTCTTATTTTGTCAGTGCACTTTCAATATCACACCACACCAGCTTGAGTTGTATCAGCCAAAGCTCAATCCATAGAATAAGAAGGCATTACAAATCTACAATCCATTTCAGAAATTCCGGTAAATTCAACACGAATCATAGTTCGAATTGGTAAAATCGTACGAATTCATGTGATCAGAACCAAAGAAAAGTACTAACAACAAGGCCAATTAGAACCGCCGCTACCGAAAAAAGAAAAATATGCACATACTAGAATCGCGAAAAATCTTCAAGCTTACAGATATCAATCGATCGATGACTCGACTGAAACACTTCCTTTGCTCGGGCAATCTTTAATCACTCGCTATTTACCTTCAAAAGATAGTTTAGAACTGATGAATATAAGCACACATTAGCTAACCTCACTTGGAGGAGGAGAAGATAGCCTCCAAGTCTTTGTGCAAACCCCTTGATTTTCCTTTTACATCTCCCTTCGCCTTGAAGTCTGACGACGACGTCACAGAAGAGCTTCCGCTCCTCTTGCCGCTCCAGAAGCCGAAGCCGCTTCTTCTCGGCTGGTTGCTAGTCGAAGGATCATTGCTAGGGGCACCCCCGTCATCTCTAGAGAAGCTGGCCTTCGCTAACTCCCTCAGTTGCCTTATCCACGACCTCTCGGTCGTACCTGAGCTCCTTCTCGTTCGACCACCGCTCGGAAAATTAACCGGAAGCCCGCCATCTCCTTCTTGAGAATTAGAAGATAGTTGCTGGCTCAGCAGCTCGCTCGACAGTTTTGCAGGTACTGCGATCATTACGAGCCCGCAGAGAATTGCCTTCGATCCCTTAGAGAACGAGTTCTTGTCGGGACTTAGTAGAATAACCTGTCGGTACAATGCGTACCACTCATTGATAATTTGAGCAGTATATCCCAATACGAACGCTGCCAACATGAAGATCCCAACTCTTCTCACTCCGGAATCCGAGAAATCTTTTTCTAAGATGATAAGACATGAACCGAAAACACCCACCTCGCTAGCTACTGATACGATCTCAACAAGCTGCACCCTTTTCTTGATGAATGGCTTTTTTAGCATAAGAAAGAAAAGTTGGAAAGAAGTGATAGATAGAATGATGAGTGTCGGGACCTTTGAAGAGCTGTCCGGCGAGCGGGCCCCGGCCACGACCCCAAGAGCAACACGTTTTGTAGATTCGAGGAATGTGTAGTATATTCGGAGGATGCCAAAGAGCTTTTGGATAAAAGGGGCTTCTGCATCCTCTGTCTCATCCTCGGAGGCGATGATCCGATCCTCACTTTTCCCTCGATTACTCGCGCCGGAAAACTGTGACAGCATATACTTCGGCGGGCCCCGAAGGTCCTCGAACAATGGGCCGAATTTTGTTAGGCGGGTCGGGTCGTGTTCGGCTTTCCAAGTCCATTGGCCTCTTTTCCCGGGGCCCAAAGTGATTCGGATGATCTCCTGGTACCAATGGAATTCCTGCCCCTCCTGATGGACTTCTTTGTACTGAAGAAGCTTGGCCATCGTGATGCCGAGTGAGAGGAACAAGAGTAACGACATAAGAAGAGATGCTATGATACCGAGCAGTATGACTCCAACTATGATTCCAGCAGCACTTCTCCCTAGAATTTTGGGAGGATAATGGAATGATAGTAATCTCAATAGGGAGACCAAGAAAAATAGCTAGTTTCAGCTCTTGCATATGAATTTGACAAAATATTATCAAAGGTAGAGTGTATCCATGCACTATCCCCATAAGGCGCTTTAAGGCTTGTTTGGCCTTGCTGTAGGGTGCAGCGGTGTTCAATTAAGTTCTCTTTGAGCATGCTTTTAGGAGCACTATAGCAAAAACACCAAATTGGAGCTTTCGCCGTCAGGACTCGATGACTCAGCAATAGCTTCATACTTTTCTGTTTGCCAAATACTCATACTAGACTTAAACACTTGGTTCCCAAACTTTCCTGTATATTGCAATTCCATCCCTAGTTTAAATAAATATTCTAATTAAATGTGATATTTTCGTATAACATGATCATTTTAACTCCGTTTCAAATACACTGAACAGGTAAAATGCCCCCTTAAACAGGAAATCTAAGATTTTCTTGATGATCATCGGTATGGAGTTGCAATATATTAGAAAGTCCAGGGACTTAAGTGTTGAAGTGAGAAAGTGCAGAGACTAAAGATGTATGATATTTTCTTGATAAGGTGAATTCGCAATATTGGGATCGTACAAGGACTACCCGTACAGTTTACCAAATAAAAAGTGAGAAAATAAAGACATATATTTCGTACTTTCCGGGATTACCTCGAATTAAAGCTGCAGATGCTTGACAGATACACGGCAATGCAAGCATGGTCAGAAACACTTCAAATCTTGGGAAGACGAGTGCCCCAAAGTCTCTTTGTTTCTCTGAGCCATTCTTCCTTAATCTGAGAAAAAAAAGAATAGCCACATGCAGCAAAACCAAGCCGCCGCCAATTACAGCTAACCAGAACATGTTCCTACAAAAGTGCCTCCACCTGCAGCCATTGGAAAGGTCCAAATATTTACAGCAGTTCTTTAATGTTGCTAGTGGATGCCACAATATTTCCTCTCAGATAATGTATGGATAATGAGGTTGTTAGTCAGATGCACCAAAATAGTTCAATAGTTCAGGAGGCGTAGTGCAATGAGCAATGCAATGCTTTTCGATGAGATCATCGTTATCAATGTTGCAAGTTACAAAATGGTCAAAATGGCCAGAAACCAATGCGCTTAACATACCCATTTAAATTCTGTGAAGCCATGATAACGGGCTCAGGCTTCATATTCTGGTTCTGCAAAAAAAAAAAAAAAAAAAAAAGAAGAAGAAGAAGAAGAAGAAAGGAAATTTATATTACCGCTATGGTATGATAGATTTAATAACTCTTTTAAGTCATCGCGAGTCTCTGACCTCAAGGAATGACCTGTATTCCGTTGGAGTTAGCGGCGCATCATATAATGACGCATCAGTGTGCAACTCTTTTTTTGCTACTTCCAAGGCTTTATTGGACTTCAACTTTGTACTCTCAAGTAGTTCTGAGAATGCTACAACAGGAAAGGTCGGATACCCCGTGAACGAATCAGCTGTATCAGATTCCCATGGAAGACGGAAGTACGGAATAGTCCACTCTAAACCTCTTGCAAACTCATAGTATTCAACTGGCAAGTTGGCCACTAACCATCTAGATAGTGCAAAGACCTGGATGAAGCACGCAATTCTCTGTAGAATGTGAAAACACGTTAGATATTTGTCATTGTTTCAGCAATCCTATGGTATATTCAAACATTGCAAAGAGATGAAACTATTAGGATGTCACATACTCCTCCCGGTTACGCCTTGTTAGCAACGAGCGCACAAACAAACAAAATCAAGGCGATAACCACACAATTTAGATCTCAAAAGCACAACAAAATAAGATACACAGATTTACGTGAAAAATCCTTTGCAGAAAAAAAATACGGGCGAAAGAGGAAAGTTTCACTATATCGAAAAAGAAATACAGAATGTTCTGATGATCATACAATCGCTCTATCTCTCTCTAGGGCAAAAAGGAAAGAGGATAATAAAATTCTTAACGGGTTTGTCTTATCGGATCCGATCCGCACCGCAGCGAGCGGAGCCCCCCACACCCCCCATCCGATGTCAGTGGTGGGCTTCAGGCTCGGGCCTAACGGTCCGAGCCCTCCACTTCCACCACAGGCATCTTGTCGTCGCACCGCGAAGCCGTCGGCGAACCGGAAACCCAAAATCGAAGCGATTTCTGATTTCGAAGTCACATCTAACGAGCCTTGATGCCCTTGTTAGTCCAATCACACATAAACAAGATTATCAATCGATGCGAGATTCATATCATACTTTTGACCTGATCTACTAGCACTAATAACTCATTGCTCCTAAACCACCGGCCAAAAAATACTTAATCCTAGTTATCTGTCCTTATACTTAAGCACAATTATTAATGCTTTGATACGATTTGGGAATATCCGATGTGGGACTATTGGAGTGTTATATACTCCTCCGATTTAAGTCTTACATTCTCGTCAAGCCGAATTATACATATAGCATAAGAGCACTAGGCGATTTGAGGCATATCTCTCTCTTTCGGCTGACAATTAGCTCTATTGCCGAATATGATGACTCAGCCCACTAACACTAATAACTCATTGGGCTAAAATCACAAGCCCAAAATATTTTAGCCTAATCATTAATATTAGACTATTTGGCTCTTGTACATTCAATCACAATTTCTTTCCTATCTGATGTGGGACTATTGGAGTGTACACAGCTTTGACTATTTTTATATTACTTGATAAGTAGAGAATGAAACTGAACAAACTATTTCATCTATCAATTCTACTATATAATGACTGCAACATGCTTAAAAATTTCTTCACAGCAGAAATAGATATATTCACAAGAAATTGATATCGCAACTTTACTGTATTTTTTTGGATCCTTTTTTTGTTTTTCTTTTTATTTTTTTGGCTTACAACTAGGGTTTCCAAATGCTAAAGATAAGTACAATAACGAACAATGTATATGGCATAATAACTATTGTTTGCATCAGTATTTATTCATCAAATTCTCCACAAACATATGATTAAGTTAATACATTGCATTACAAAGAATAGATCTTTACATGGTATATGATTTATGCCAAGTGGAAGGAAAATGTTAGCTTCAGTAAGTAAGAATTTCACAAATCTCATCAGACGTAACATAAGCTAGCAAGCTCATAAATAGTCGGAAGCCGTACCACAAGACTTCTTGATGGTTCGGATACCCTATAAGTGGCTGGTCTTGAGAATACTCCAGATGATATAAGGGACGAAGTTGAAACAGTAAACACTGCTGAGACAATTGCTGTTGCTAGAAATACGACAGTTGTAATGACAGAGACCACCAAAGATAATGCAGGCATAGTAACTGTACATGGACCGAAGCAATAATTATATTCGAGGGCAGCACCACTATGATATAATAAGTGGAAATGAAGGACATGCTAGTTCAAACTCATAACAAATTACCAAAGAAAAGTAATTCGATTGTTTATTAAGCTTCAATTATTTGGAAATTAGATTGAAGAGAAGGATGTTTAAATGGAAATGAGTAGCTACTGCACAAAAGATTACCACATAATGCAGCAAATGACAACAAGAAACTTCAGAATTCAAACAAAGAATAAAAAAGATCATACAATGCCTCACTTGCAGAAGATTTGATGCTAGATTCTTGTTTCCAGAAACATCCTCAGTTGCATTTTCAGCAACCTCTACTGAGACGAGTTTATCATAGGCATGTATTTGTACCGTATATATGCTCTTACTTGCTTCATGAAAACTGAGAAAAACAGATTCATCAGAAGTTGTTGTGACTCTAGCGAAGTTTTACTTTGAACATATAGATTGCGCACATGAAATATGACTAATGAGATAAAAAATCTTGCCTCAACAGATGTCCGCCAGAAATCAATATCGCTGAGGAATTGAAGTGAAAAACAGGTTTAACGAACTTGACCAACACCGGTATACTATGTTCTCTGGTCCTCAATTTAGACGTTGTAAGCTTGACTGAAGGCCTCCGAGCATCTGGCTTTCAGTATCAGTCAAGAAAAAAAAAAAAAAGAAATGGGTGAAGTCAAACATACATAATGACAAGAAAATGCACTCAAGGATGGTACAACAGTTTGACAATATGTCAACTAATTAATCTAAGAAAAAGAAACATCCCAAGTAATAAGACACTCCACTAGATTACAAAGTACGCGATCAAATATGTTACAAATACTGTGAGGTTAGGTTGTAGAATCAAAACTTTTAAACTTTTGGATTTGCTTTGAAAACATTATCAAGTTCAGGTGGTGAAATCATTACAGTTCAAGTAACTATATCAACATGCATTATAGTTCTAGTCATGCTTACCAATCCGTAATAGTTTCGACCTAGCACCAATTGAAAAGATTGATATGTTTATCGTCTCAATTTTTCACAAAATTTCTTGTGAAAAACAAGCATTTCTTTTGTGATAAGCCTAATGTTCCTGAAATCTCCTGCTTAACGTTAACAACAAGAATTGAACTGAGCTAGACCCAGCAGTGGGTTGGTATGCGAGGAAAGAAGAACATTTTTTATTTTCATTTACAAGAAACAATTTCCCCATGAAGTTATTGCCAATATCATTTCGACAATATTTCTCCGTCAGTGAGGAGCATAATTATGTTTCTATCGTACAATATGAAGTATTTATAAGATTGATTTAAGAAGATAGAGTATAACCATAAAGAAATGTGAAAGGATCCAGCGAAGAAACCGGAGTCCCCTGTCTGCTGATTATAGAACTTGTATCACAGCTTATAGTGACAATAGCCATGCTCGAAATGTTCTCCACCTAAAACAAAGAAAGTACATCAGGAAAAATTATGGAGAAAATAGGTTGATAAGCAAATCTGCCAGAAAGTTAAAGGATAACTCACTATGTAACCAAATCGGCGGTTCCCAAGACTGTTTCTATAAGTAGGAGAAAGTGTACCACTACTCGTACGAAGAACTCCCAAAATTTCTGTAGACGAATTGACCACTGGCGCTGAGAAAGACAAATAAATCCTTAGGTCGTTTTCGTTGTTGGTCGCTTCAACTGTTCTCATCATGCCATTAAGTTGAAGGAGTTTTGGAGGGATGCAGGTTGTTATATTCATAAGGACATTTCTTCGATCTGAAATTTCAACATGAGAGGAGATACATGGTCAGAGAGAATTATCACATTGCGGCAGAGAAAGAATTCACTACGGACAATAAAAGTCTCGAGAACTAACTTGCAAGGACAAAAAGTTCTCATAGAAAGTGTATAAAGTGAACTCATCGTACATCTGGTAAATACGCAAGATAAATATCAAGAAACGTTCTGGTGTCTATAAGACTAGAGTGAGATAGATAGCATTCAGCGGCAACAAATAACCATAGAATCTAAAATAAAGAAAGATTAAACATTTCACAGATGCATGGCTTAGAATGTACTTGCTAGAATATGCACAATCTTCAATAGGAAAAGGTATGTATAACCTTGTTCATAAAACTAAAACATTTCACAACTTTCCTCGTTTCAACAAGCCCCAGAGGAAATACATAATCTTTTCACATCTGAGACAGTTTCGATGGTGTGCTTGAAAAGGAGAGGAGAATATTTGTCACATGTCAATTTTCTCCTGCAAGATTTTTCCAGTAGTAGCTTTTTTATTTGCCCCTTGGTGAAAAATTCATCTACATATCTTTTTATTCCGCATGGAGTTTGTCATATGCCTCTCAAAATTATTTATCATTGCATTTCTCTACGAAAACTAGCAATGGACATTTCAGTATGAACTATTAGAATAACCTGCTGTTAGCACGACAAAGCTACAAGAAAAGGAATAGAAGATATATATTAAAAAAAAAAAAAAAAAAAAAAAACTACCTTAGATAGGTACATTACATATATACAATTTCTACATTGCATAGGAAAAATTAGAAACTAAGAATTGAGAGACAAAAAGGGTAGCTAGTGCATGAGGCTCCGAGCCATACTACCCGCGATTAGGGTCGAAAACTTAAATATAAGTAGCCCTACCCCCATATTGCAAAAGTTATTTAAACGGCCCAATTCAATAATGTTCCGATCGTATAGAGCGACATAGTACTGCATCAAATTTTTGCCATCTTAACAGGTATATACAAGAAAATCTGAAAAGTATGTATTTTGCTTGTCAGATTTTTTGTAAAATCTGACAAGCAAAATACATGCCACTCACGTAAGTTTCAGCATTCATTTTCTCATGTAATACAAAGTTGATGCATATTGCATACCAAAATGTAAAGTGAAACTTGAGTTTGGCGTTCTTGTAAACCTGTTTCCAGCTGCATCTGTACAAAAGTTTTATCCATCACAAGTACTAATCGGCCATACTCAACAGAGTTAGAGAAACCCACAACAAGAGAATATTCCAGGCCGGGCCGAAGTATCTCGAGGGTAGATGGTATGACATGACCAGCTCCATAGACAAGAAGCTACAAAAGACAAATCAAAGTAGATAATACTAACAAAGTTCGCTTAGCAGTAGAGACTATAGTCCACCTAATACATTGATTATATGCTAATATGAAAAAAACTGAGTAAGAAAAACACAAAGTATTGAGTATCGCTAATTTGACTTTTGTAAAATTGCCGGATTAACAAGATGGTACAATGGCATACTCACATCGCAATCACTTCCAGAACATCTAAAACCACCTCCACCAGAACAAGGTTCGCTGAAGGTAATATATACTGACGCATTCGACGCATTTGTAAATGATGATGAAGTACTAACATATGCCGTCGGAGGAACCGTGTCTGCAGAGGGGAAGCATTAGATGGCTGCCTTTTGACACCTAAACTTCACATTGGTCAATGTTCATGCTCATTGCGGCACTTTTGATTGAATCATGAGGGTTAGGCAAAGGAAAAGGGTTATTGCTGCACTATCAGTCTTGTTATACACTATAAATGCTAATCTAAATTTTGAAATAATTCCATTTTAAAGAGCAGATAGCATCCGATAAAGAAACTTTCATAATTTTCATGTCAAATTCTTACAGAAAATCAAAATTTCAAAGATAGCAGGGAGAGCACCCTAAGATCCACTCATGCGGATCCCAGATGCTCAAACTTATGTAGCATGTAAAATTTGTTACAGAAGCACCACAATTCAAAAGTGCAGAAGGAAAGTTACTTAACCAATGACCCAATTATATGTAGCACAAACTGCTCCTCGAGATCCATTCATGCAGACCCCGAATGTGTGGTTTCCCTCGTGCAATCCGGTGTATGTAACTTCTCTAGAGTTGCAGCTTGATGAACTGTAGTTGTCTAACTGCAACAATTTGCATGTGAAAAAAATTAGAAATAAAAATGAAATTGAACATGCTTAAACACAATTACTGAAAGATATATCTACTACAAAAATTGCTAATTTAGAATATTTAAGAGTTCATGCTAACAAGGACTGAAGAGCTCACAATGTATCATCACAATCTACTGATTATATTATTATCAATCTATGCTAAATTTCCCCCAGATATTAAACATAGCCACACTTTGGACATCATCTACTAAACATTTGATTATAACAATTCAAACCCTTTCGCGGTAAACAAGTCATATTTGACACTCAAAAGCATCAATGAATCACAAAGAAACAAATGCAGCTGCAGCAGCAGCAGCAGCAGCAGCAGCACTTGATGAACCAACCTTGCAGCTGAAATAGCAGATGCTGCAAAACCCCCCACTCCCACCCTCCCTACCCTCAAAAGCAAATGAGGCCGAAGGCGAAGCCGAGAACGGCGGCGGAGCTCTAGAGAAGTTCACCATGGCAGCATCAGAGCCACCACCATCTCCATGGGGTAGCAGGGAAGCCCCACACAGTATAACAGCCACCCAGGTGAGCAGAGACATCTCTAACTCCACTCACAAATGGATGACCCTCCTCCCCCCCTCTTGGATATATAACAAGACAACAGTATAAATGTTGTGGCCCCTCTATGTACCTCTCCCTCTCTGTGGTCTCACTCACTCACTCTCTCTCTCTCTCTCTCTCTCCTTATCTTTGATTCTTGGGTGGTGAATATTGAATGGTATTGATTGGTGAAATGGAGTGAAGGAAGGGGTCAAAGAGGCATCCTCATTGCAATCAATGAATGCCTCTGCCTCTAAACTCTCTAAACTCTAGAGAGAGAGAGAGAGAGAGAGAGAGAGAGAGAGAGAGGTGATGATGATGAGCAATGGTGAGAAATGGTGTTAGGGGAATAATATATAGTTGTATGTAAGCAAAGGGTGATAATAATAATGATGTGGGCATGTGAGTGTATGTGATGGGGAGGAGTAAGACATCTGTTGTATGTAACAGATGAGGGGGGGGGGGGGGGGGGGGGGGGGGGGGGGGGTGGTTGGCTGGGAGGAGTTTGTTACAGATAAATCGCACATGAGGTCGGACAAACGGCAGCCTCTACCCGTTTGGTAACGGAATAAGTCTGAACTAACTATTTTAGAAATAGGTATTGTTAGATGTGATGCAAAATTAGAATCGCTTCGATATTATGATTCAGGTTCGCTGACGGCTTCGCGGTGCGACTTCGAAATTTTGTGAATGTCTGTGGTGGAAGCCCCCCGCGGTACGGATCCGATCCGTTAAGGAAAAATTCTAATTTTTCTTTTATTTCCCTAGAGTGAGATCGAGCGATTGTTCAAAAAAAAAAAAAAAAAAAGTAGAACTCTTGTATTCCATCTTTTCTACATAGTAAAATCTCTTCTCTTTCGCCCGTGGCTTTTTCCCTGCAAGAGATTTTTCACGTAAATCTGTGTGTTATTTTTTTTTTTGAGAGAAAGAAGTCTGTGTGTTATTTTTCTGTCGTACAATTTTGGTTTTACTTTTCTGTCGTGATCGCCAATTAATTTTGTCTAGTTTGTGCGCTCGTTGCTAACAGGTATAAAGTACGAAACTAAAGTGAAAAAACGTTTGGAATGATTCCAGTAATAAAAAATTTTGTGTTTGATATAAAAATGAGGAATAAGAAGAATAAAGAGTATTAGTTGGGGTAATTATTTTTTTGCCCTCAACTTTATTATGTAATATTAAAGTGAAAGAAGGTGTCTCGGTAGACGTGAGAGGATATTTAAGAAAAAAGTAAGAGGGTGGTTGGAAAGAGTGAGAACAGTAATTCAAGCTTATTCTAGTTGTATTGGAACAAGCTATACCGATTGATTTCAGGTGCGTTTGAAAAAACAAGGAGAATATCCCTCATATTCTTGGGGAGGACTGCTGCTGCTGCTATTATTGCATGAACCAGGCTCAACTTTTTATCTTATAATAATAAATTTATGAGCCCAATAAATTAAATGGATTACTATCGTAATAAATTTAACATTCAAATAGATTGGGTCAGGTCAAAACTCGTTGTACTTAAACTCTTAAATGTGATAGATGCGCGTAACATGATAATTTTGATATTTTTTATTTTTTATTTTTTTTAGAATAAAATAGATGCTACCACTTCATTCATTTGAATGATGAACTTAGCTACAAGCTGAGACAACTCGGTCTCGATCCACCAAAGCGAGAAAAAAAATAAAATAAAATCACATGGTGCAGAAAGAATACCAGTTATACCTCAGCGACTTGATCTCCGACATTAAATGCCTCGCCGTTAGCTTCTTCATTTCAAAAATTTCCTAATCATGATATTTATTCGAACTAAAAATATAAAACAACTGAACTTCAAATTTGAAATATCGGATATCAACTATATTATGTATGATTACTATTTTTGATATTTAATTAATTATATATTATTCTACATTTTTTTTTGAATGAAATTTAGACTCCAACTTTTATCCCTTCTGCTAATTCTTAGGTCCTGTTTCGTGGGGGGGGGAGATAAAAGGGAGAATAATCTCTTTTATCCCTCAATTCTTGTCAAATAAGAAAAAAAAAATATAAGGATAAATGTTTAAAATATTTCCAGCTTAACGGGTTATTCCAAGATAACCCATTAATTTCTATTCTACCTTCCCCTAGAATAATATTTATACTAGGGACAATGAATTGATTTTTTTTTTTTTTTAATTTTAACTTATCTTTCTATCTGAGACTATATTTACTAAAATATACTATTTACTAATTATATTTACTAATTTTATTTATTAAAATATACTATATAATATAAAAAATTATTTTATATTTTGTTTACTAATTATGTTTATTAATTTTATTTACTAATTATTATTTACTAAAATATATTATAAATATAAAAAATTATTTATTTAGGTAAGATATAATTATTAACAATTAAATTGTAATTTTAATTAATTTATAATAATTAAAATTTATATATATATATATATATATATATATATATATATATATATATATATATATATATATATATATATATATAAGGTAAGCGCAAAATTGGCATTTTGATAAAAAATTTATCATCTCTTTCCACTATTCTCCACTATTCCATAATTTTAACCAAACATAATTTTTTTTTATTTCAAAAAATATCAAATTTTGAACAACAATTTAACTTATACTTATTTCGGAATAGCAAGCTATCTCAGGTATAAAAATATTTATACCTCTTAAATTTATACCCGAACCAAACGGGGCCTAAATAAGAGTTAAAATTTTCATATCACTAGTCAATTTCACATTTTAGTTATTTTGATAAATCAGAATCTAAAAGAAAAAATTTAATGATTCAGAAAAGATATGATTAAAGCACAAACTCAAAATTAAGTAGTTCTAAATTTCAACAACCAAATACATATTGTCCAATTTTTAAAATTTGTAATTTTGATTAAACAAATCTTAATTTTGAGATATAAATTATTTTTGTCCAACTCAGCAGAGAAATAATCGTTCTTCGTATTCAATCAAAATTTTAAAACGGTAAATTATTCATCATCTTCAAAAACTTTTAATATTATTACCATCATTTGTAGGATTTTTATGAAATTGTTAGTATTGTATTTGAGTTTTTAAAATTTTTATTTAGTTGTTATAATTGTATCGCGAATATTTTTTAAAATTTTAGAATTATATGCTAATTGTTAGGATTTTTGTGTGATTATTATAATTGCATGAAAAGAGTATAAAAAATAAACGATAAATCATTGACCATTTTTTTTATAGAATAGAAAAAAATAATAAACGACTTACCATCCAAAGAGAAAACAGTAGGCCATTTACTGTTTTTTAAATTTTATAAAAATAATAAATAATTTACTGTTTTTTATTTTTATTTTTTTATTTTAGCACTAAATTAAATAAAATATTGTTAGATATGTCTCGAATTCTAGAATTGGAAAGTTTTTTAATCCTATTATGTTTTGCTTATCCAATTAAGATAAGTTTAGATTATTCCTAATCTTATATTAAGATTATTTCTAATCTTAGTAAATTCGTATTCTAGTTATATTAGGATTTAGCGACTGAATTAAATAAAATATTATTAGATATGTCTCGAATTTTAAAATTAGAAGGTTTTTTAACACTATTCTATTTTGCTTATTCAATTAAGATAAGTTTAGATTATCTCTAATCTTATTAAGATTATTTCTAATATTAGTGAATTCGTATTCCTAGTTATATTAGATTTAGCCATTATTCCATTGATTTGGTATGGCGGATAAGAAGGAGTATGTGTGTATTTTGGGATTAGGATTTTATGGGAGAGGCATATTTTGTGCACGGCTCCGTTTCGTTCGGTTATAAATTTAAGAGATATAAATTTTTTTATATTTGGGATAGTTTGCTACCGGGATAATCAAGTATAAAAGTTAAAAATTATGGGATAGTAGAGAATAGTAAAAAAGATGATAGTTTTTTTATCAAAATGCCAACTTTATCCCTTACTTCTATATATATATATAAATTAATTTTAATTATTATAAATTAATTAAAATGATAATTTAATTGTAAATAATAAATTATATCTTACTTAAACAAAATAATTTTTTATATTTTATAGTATATTTTAGTAAATAACAATTAGTAAACAAAATTAATAAACAAAATATAAAATAATTTTTTATATTTTATAGTATATTTTAGTAAACAAAATTACTAAACATAATTAGTAAATAGTATATTTTAGTAAATATAGTCTCAAATTGGAAGATAAGCTAGAAAAAAAAAAAAAGAAAAAAAAAATCCACTCATTGCCCCTAGGTATAAACCTTATTCCGGGGGAGGTGGAATAGAGCTTAACGGATTATCCTGTAATAACCCGTTAAGTAGGAGATATTTTAAACTTTTATCCCCAGATTTTTTTTCTCTATTGTTTGGAAAGAATTGAGAAATAAAGAGGATTATTCTCCATTTATTCCCCAAAGTTTCCGTTCTGTTTTTGCTCGTGGACGTAGATCTATGACCAAATCACGTAAATTTTGTATGTTTTGTTTTTTTTCTCTCTTTCTCATTTCTTTTTTGATATTTTTGCACCCAACAAATTAGATTTTTTCGATTTTTGTCGGTCAAAAAAAAAATTAGATATGATTATTTGGTGAACACATTTTTTGCCAGATGATTTCACTGGGCTTCTAGTAAAAGCCAATCTGGCCAATCTGGCACTTGGCTCTCAAAAAACAAAGCTTAATTATTCTTTTTGTCTTCATACTATATGAGGGTGGTGATGCTTTATGGATTGTTTGGTTTTTTTAAAAAAATATTTTCAAAAATAGTGTTCTAAGAAATTTTTCTATAATTTTTTTTTTTCAGAATTTTCCCAGTTTAATTCAAAGAAAAATTAATTTGTTTACAAGTTTTTATTTTTTCAGATTTTATAAAAGATTAGCATTTTTGTGTTCCTTTAAAAAAAAAAAAAAGACAAACAAAAATAGTAATTTTTTCATAAAATATAGAAAAAAGATTTTTTAAAAATAATCTTCTTTTTTTTTTTAAATTAAACAAGCAGAAAATTGGAAAAGTGATTTTTCATGAAAAACTTTTTTCTTGAAATTTTTTTCTCATACTTTCTTGAGGAACCAACCCCTCCCTTCATATTAAAAATTTTTAATTTATTAACCCGTCCCTTCATGTTAAAAAATTTTAATTTATTATGTTGGAATCTGGTACTCACTCTAATACTAAATTTTATAAATTCGCAATCCATTTTGGTACGGACTAGTATTGAGATTCCGCAACGGTAGCATCAAATCAGATTTTTTATCATAAACTTCTCTCCTCAATAGAAACAGGAGCCAACACAACCACAAAGAAAAAAAAAAAAAAACCAAAGCAGAAATATAGATGAAATAAGATTCATTAACTAAGAGAAGAATTATACCGTCTCTTCTTGTACAATAAAATAGTTTCAATCCGAATTTTCTTTCTGAATTTTTTTTTACCCTTTTCTCATCTTTTAGTCCTCTTTCTGAATTTTTTTTATCTTTCTCTTATTTTCTATAAACTTAGGCTGCGTTTGGAAATAAGATAATTTCATCTTAAATTAATTATTTTATCCCCATAATACCATTTTCTATAAACTTAGGCTGCGTTTGGAAATAAAATAATTTCATCTTAAATTAATTATTTTATCCCCATAATACCATTATATTTTAGGATAGAAAGGAATAAAATGAATATTGTGTTTGGTAATATTCTATCATATTCTCTTGAATAAACTAAATATTGTTTGGTAAGTTTTTTGGAATTCGAGAATAATAATAGAAAAGGTAGTTTTTTGTAATCCAAAATACCAAATTTACCCTTATATATAAGTACATTTTACATTATTATATAATCAATATACAATGATGTAAAATATTAAAAAATGTATTTTTTAATATTTATAATCTATATACAACTATACTTTAAATATTAATTTTAAATATTTTAAATTTTAAATATTTAAGATGGCACTTCGGGAGTTGGTAAACAACGGAGTTAATATGAAAGAGAAAAAATCGACGAGCTCGGAGAGAGAAAGAGATATGGTAGGAGAGGATCAGCTAGATTAACACAACAATGTAAATGAGGTGGGATTAAAGAGGCATTTGGGAAGCAATGTAAATGGAGGCGGGATTAACGAGGCATTTGGGAAAAGAGGAGGAATTAAATTAACCCTAATTCTAAGGTGAGGAGGAATTAAATTAACGGAATAACCCGGTTTGATCGGTATTAATTTTGTAAACTAATTAGGATCCTGTTTGGAGGAATTAGCAGTATAATTTGTATTAATTAATACCTATTAATTCTACATAGGATCATGTTTGGAGGAATTAGCAGTATAATTTATATTAATACCTAAAAATTCTACAACCAAACACTGCCTTAGAAAAAAAATTTCTTTGAACGCAAAATTATGATTGTTTTGGTCATGGAATATGAGTGTAGCTAAACTCTAACCCCCACCATATTATATGGGTGTGGGTAAACTCTACCACCATTGTATTATATCGGTGTGATTAAATCCTAGCACTTTTTCACCACTGTGTCATATGGGTGTGGCTAAATTCTACAACCACTGACAAAATAATAGCACCTATATTATATTTATAGTTTAGCTATCCAAATTAATATTTAAATCTTAAAATATTTATCTCTAACCGATTTAAATATTAATGTTAATCCAACTAGGATTCAATTACAAATCTAATCAAATCCTAACAATCTTTACATTAATTTGATTTGTATTCTAATTAATTTTTATTCTAATTAATATTTAAATCTTAACATATTTATCTCTAACAGATTTAAATATTAATATTAATTCAACTAGGATTTAATTACAAATCTAATCAAATCCTAACAATCTCTACATTGATTTGATTTGTATTCTAATTAGATTTTTATTCTAATCTAATTTAAGTAGATTTTTATTCTAATTAATATTTAAACCTTAACATATTTATCTCTAACCGATTTAAATATTATTATTAATCCAACTAGGATTCAATTACAAATCTAATCAAATCCTAGCAATCTCTACACTGATTTGATTTGTAGTCTTCAATAGCTATTACTCTCCGCCGCTCCACCTTAAGCGACTGCATCTCTGTACAATCCGATCCTGTACAATCCTCATATTATTGATGGCGGATTATCTTACATGTTATGTAAAATTATAAGTTTACACCTTCAAAACCCTTTCAATAATTTATTTTAAAATTTTAATTCAAAATTTTGAATTATTAAATTTTAAATTTTAAAATTTTGAATTATCAAATTTTAAATTTTAAATTTTAAGTTGTAAATTTTTAAAATATAAATTTTAATTTAAAATATAAACTAAAATTTTAAAATTTAAAATCAAATTTGAAATTTTAGAATTTTAAAATTTTAAATTTTAAATTTCAAATTTTAAATTTAAATTATAAATTATAAATTTATACTTATATTTTAAATTTTAAAATTTGAAATTTTAAATGTATATTTAAAATTAAAATATTAAAATTTATATTTTTTAGATTTAAAATTTAAAATTTAAATTCAAATTTTAAATTCAAGTGTAAATTATATTAAGTTATAGTTTAGTAAAAAAATATTAAATTTGATCATAAGGACAATTTTGGAATAGATGATATTTTATCATCTAATTTAATAAATTTTATAAAATAAATTAAATATAAAAATTTTATATATGTTATAATTTAATATTATTATATTACTGTATTAAATCAAACATGGTAATGCAGAATCATTACTACTCCAATTCAAAAATCTACCAAACATATCAATAATTTTGTAGCTCTAATTTTTCCTTTATATATCCATATAAAGTAAATAGACTAATAAACAATTAATGCATAATCTAATAAACAAGTAATTATTATTATCTACAACTAACTAATGCTTATCTATTTTATGTTTTTAGATCTAATAGAATAATACATATAATTAATAATTAATATCTAATACTTATCTATTTTATGTTTATAAATCTAACAAAGTAATACATATAATTAATATCTAATACTTTTTTTTCTATTTCTTATTCCCACCCTAAAGCCTCTCTCCCACCCCAATCTCCATCTTTTCACCAAAAGCAACAGCTCTTCCAAAAAGGTGCTCTCTCTCTCTCTCTCTCTCTCTCTCTCTCTCTCTCTCTCTAAATGCTTGATTTCTCTTTCTCTTTTTCAATATAATATATGCTATTTACATTTTTTTTTTTTAAGAGAAAGGTATCAAGTTACTTGTTATTATATTTGTTTTGATTGTTATTTATGTTAAAATCTCTTGAAACTTCTTTTATGTTCAAAATTTATAAATTTTTTTATATAAATCTTTTAAATGTCATAGAACATGTTTAATCAGTTATATTTTAATTTTGATATTTTTATTACAAAATTTTAAGACTGCGATGTATATAATGAACTTGTATATTCGATGGACGCAATAATCTAATATATGTATATTATCTATATTATAATATTAAAAAATAGATAGATAAAAGTAAAATAATATAAATTATTTCAATCAATAATATAGAATTTTAAGTTCTTATAAAAATTTAGGAAATTTATAATCTTAAATATATATATATGAGAGAGAGAGAGAGAGAGAGAGTATTAAACAAAAAGCAATTGAACTTATAGTTTTCAGATCTATCCATTTAACTAATTTCATCGCTTAGATTATTCTATTTCACCAACCACTCACTTAACCCAAAGTTTATATATATAAACTGGAATACTATTGATAACAAACGGGCTCTTAAAATACTATTGGTAGCAAACGGGCTCCTGGAATATTATCGGTAGCAAACGGACTCAGTTGCTACTGATTTATTTTCAATGATGGAGCCTTCGAATCGACGATCAGTATCGTTGAACATGATCTAGGCCACTAAAAATATTTAAAAATTAAATTTCAAATCTTTTCGATATTATTGACTTAATGATCAAGGTTAGCACAATTTATAATTTTTTTTGAGAGAAACACAATTTGTAATTTTAATGATAGATGTGAGATGTTTGTTTGTTTAAAGATGCAAAGAAATTTAAATCAATTAAATTTTGATTAAAAAAATAGTTAAACTATTTAAAACAAAATATATAGTCTTAATCTCGATTACAAAAATCCTATCATGATTTTTTGAAGGATATTTATTTTTAGCCGTTCATTTTTGTGTCCACTTGATGCACAAGAGAACAATGTCGAAAAAATATGAAATTTAATTTTTATATACTTTCAGTAGTTTAGAACATATTCAACGGTACCGATCGTTGATTCAAAAACTCCATCATTAAAAACAAATCGGTAGCAGCAGACTCGTTTGCTACCGATATAATTGCAGCCCAGCTCTCTCTCTCTCTCTCTCTCTCTCTCTCTCTCTCTCTCTATATATATATATATATATATATATATATAATTAGGCTAGAATACTATCGATAGCACCAAGTCATTGGTGTTATCAAGTTTTTAGCCGTTGGATGAAAAAATATGTGGTTGAGATTACAGTGGTCCCCTAGGGTTTACTAGGTGGTTGGTTGAATAGTAAAAATCTTAGGGGATCACTATATCCCAACCACATATTTTTTCATCAACAGCTGAAACTTGATAGCACCAATATTTGGTGCTATCGATAGTATTCTAGCCGTACTATATATATATATATATATATATATATATATATATGAGTCCGGCTGGAATACTATCCATAGTATTAAGCAATTGGTGCTATCAAGTTTTCAGTCGTTGGATGAAAAGATGTGCGTTTGGGATTATAGTGGTCCCCTAAAATTTTTACTATTGAACCAACAACCCATTAAACCCTAGGGGACCACTATCATCGTAACCAATGGGGACCACTAAACCCTAGGGGACCACTATCATCGTAACCACACATTTTTTAATCTAATGGCTAAAAAATTGATAGCACCAATGACTTGGTACTATCGATAGTATTCCAGCCTAATTTTCCTCTCTCTATCTCTTTCTAGAACTATTCTAGCTCTAACACGCTTAACTCTCTTAACCTCTTGGGTCTTGCTACCACCTAAAATGTTATAGCCGGGTTAAGAGATTTAGTCCTATTATATCATTCATTTATATATAGGACCAATCCAAATTCCGGGGGTGTCACATTCTTTCCCCCTTTAAGCCTTGACGTCTTCGTTAGGCTCAAAGACACTCACAAGCACCAAGCGATGTGAGACTCGTCTCGCTAGCCTTAGCCGACCTTTTGGGGAGTTGCACTCCACCCACAACGGTCATTAGCCGGGGAGTCTCGCTACCCGCTAAATAACCCTGGCTCAGTCGAGACTCATCCCACATTTTTGGCTGGTGATTGGCTCTGATACCATCTGTGACGCCCAAACTTCCCAGGGGGTCACCCATCCTAGAACTACTCTAACTCTAGCACGCTTAACTCTCATAATCTCTTGGGTCTTACTACCACCCAAAATGCTATAGCTGGGTTAAAAGATTTAGTTTTATTATATTATTTATGTATATAACTAATCTAAATTCCGGGGGTGTTACATATAGTCTAGCTGGTATGTTATCAACAGCACCAAGCAATTGGTGCTACCAAATTTTTTACAGTTAGACCTATCTCTTTGATCATTTCTATCTCTTATATTATATTATTCAACCAATCACCCACCAAACCCTAGGGGGCTACTGTCGTCCTACCCGCATTTTTTAATCCAATAGTTAAAAAGTTGATAGCATAATGACTTGGTGCTACCAAGTTTTTCACTATTTGATCAGCTCCTTTAATCATTTCTAACCTTTAGATTATATTATTCAACCAACCGCCCACTAAACCCTAGGGGTCCACTATCATTCTAACTGCACATCTCTTCATCCAAGGGTCAAAAACTTAATAGCACAAATAATTTGATACTATTAATAGCATAGTAGCCTCTCTCTCTCTCTCTCTCTCTCCTCTCTCTCTCTCTCTCTCTCTCTCTCTCTCTCTCTCTCTCTCTATATATATATATATATATATATATATATATATATATATATATATATATATATATATATATAGTTTGGTTGAAATGCTATCAAAAGTACCAAATAATTTGTGCTATTAAATTTTTTACTGTTAGATTTATCTTTTTGATCATTTTCACCCCTTGGATTATACTATTCAACCAACCACCAACTAAACCCTAGGGACTATTATCATTTTAACTGCACTTTTTTTAATCCAATGGCTAAAAACTTAACATATCTAACCCTTTGACTATTTTCACTTCTTAAATCATGTTATTCCATCAATCATCCATTAAAACCAAGAAGCCCACATCATCATAATCACACATTTTTTCATCTAAAGATTAAAAACTTACAAGCACGAATGACTTAGTACTTTTAAAAATATTAGAGCTCAATTATAT
The DNA here is from genome assembly GCA_029168755.2 of Tillandsia fasciculata. Taxonomy (NCBI): domain Eukaryota; kingdom Viridiplantae; phylum Streptophyta; class Magnoliopsida; order Poales; family Bromeliaceae; genus Tillandsia; species Tillandsia fasciculata. The sequence continues at coordinate 26,648,881 of CM054936.1, read as the reverse complement.
ATATATAAAATTAAGCTCCTATATTATTCGGTCTTTGTGCGAAGATTTATGGGATTAAGATAATAGTTGTCCCCAGTATTTAATTCGTTCAGTTTTTTACTGCTAGATTTATCTTTTTTTGACTAATTTTACTATAACTGGTCTATAGAGTTGGCTATAGAGCCCACCGTTAGATCTATCATTTTGACCTATTTTTACTCGTTAATTTATGTTATTCCACCATTCATGCAGTAAATCATAGAGGACTATTATTATCCTAACCATACAAATCTTTATCTAAAAATTGAAAACCTATCCGCATTATTGACTTGTACTTTCAAAAACATAAGAAATATATATATATATATATAGAGAGAGAGAGAGAGAGTTGGGCTGGAATGCTATTGACAGCATCAGCTCAACTTTGCCACCCATTTTGTAGTCCTTGGATCGCATTGAGATTCGTGCAAGCTCTTTAATAAAAAAAAGAAAAAAGAAAAAGTAAAAAGATAAAGTAAAAAGTAAAAAGCTTTTCTTTTTAATTAAAGGACCTGCACGAATCTCAATGCGATCCAATGGCTACAAAATGGATGGCAAAGTTAGGCTGGTGCTATCAATAGCATTCCAGCACAACTATATATCATATATATATATATATATATATATATATAAGAGAGAGAGAGAGAGAGAGAGAGAGAGAGAGAGAGAGAGTTTGAATACCATATTATTAAAAGTATTAAATCATTGATTATATTAAGTTTTTCTCTCTTGGACGAGAGAATGCAGAGTTAGGATGATAGTGGTTCTTTAGAATTTAGTATGTGGTTTGGTAGAATAAGATGATCTAAAGGAAGAAAATAGTTAAAAAAAAATAGATTTAACAGTAAAAAATTTGGTAGTGGTGCCATCAATAGTTTCGTAGCCGAACTTTTTTACGGCCTCCACTTGGTACTTTTTTATTTTATTTTATTATTAAGCCTTAATTTATTTAGAAAACTTTGCAAGTGTAAAATTTAAATATTACCCTATGGTACAGATTTATTTTATCAAAATTTATTTGAATTGTTTTACAAAAAAAAAATTACAGTTCAAATTGTATCCTAAATTTGAATTATAAATTATACTTAAAAATTCCATTAATTTTAAAAATAAAACTTATTATTATAATTCGAATTAATATATTCAGTATATTGCATTTTTAATAATATTAAAAGTAATTATATCTGGCCAAAATTTATTTGGTCAAATAATTTTATTTTGTCCAACTCAGCAACAAAGTTGAGAATTAATAACTAAGGGTTAATTTTATACAATTTTCTGTAAATATATCAAATAACAAATATATCTTTATAAAATTCAACTTTTAATATTTATTTTTTTAAAAGTTATAAATTGTTCATATATGCCCTTTGGTCGTTAGTTTATTATTTATGTTTTAATATAATATAATTGAAATGTCAATTTTGTCATTATAAATATATTTCTCTAAAAATTTCAATTATAAAAAATATAGTTATAATTAAATATAATGTATGAAAAGATAAAAAAATTAAATTTATCTAACTAATTAATTAAGATTAAATATTTAACCAATAGTAAACTATATTTTTCTAACCGAGATTGATGATAGGAATATATATATGAATAAATATAAATGTAAACTTTACCGGAATATATCTCATACTCGATAAATTTAAAATTAACACAATAATAAAAATAAAAAAATTATTTATCCTTGATTTATCCTTATTTTTATTGTGGATTCTAACCACTAATAAAATTTTAACAAATTATATATAATTCTAACAACTTTACAAAAATCTAAGTTTCAACCACTTATATATAATGGGAACAATTTCACAAAAAAATCTGCATATATTATATTATTAATAGTATAAATTATTAATACTATTATGCCCCATTTGGTAATGGGTTAAGGTAGAACTAGCTAATCCTGAGATAAGTATAAAATACGGAACTAGAGTAAAAAAGCGTTTGGGATGGTTCCAGGATAAGAGATTTTGTGTTTGGTATGAGAATGAAGAATAAGAAGAATAAAGAGGTTAGATTGAGGTAATTTACTTTTTTGCCCTCGAGATTTAATATGTGATAAAAGTTGTTAAAATTTAATTAGTTTATTTTAATTAATGGATTAAAGTTTTAAAAAAATTAAGATAAAATAAAAATCATAATCAAATTATATTTTTTGAAAATAATATTTAATTTAACATTTTATTTTTTCAAATTAAATTTAAAATTTCAAATATAAAATTTTAACATTTAAATTTTAAAATTTAAAATTCTATAATATTAATTTGTGATGATGAGAGTGTATTGGGAAGAGAGAAAGGAGGTGGGATGAAGGAAAAGAGAGAGAGGAGAGAGAGAGATTTGTGATGATGAGAGTGTATTGGAAAGAGAGAAAGGAGGGGAGGAGGGATAGTTTGGTAAAAAGAAAAAATTATAAAATAATAGATAAGAATTGTTGTTCCAGCTTATTCTACTTGTACTGGAACTAGCTGTACTGGATAATTGCTGATGCGTTTGGTAGAATAAGGGGGATAAACCCTTTATTTCTTGTTCTAGTCCCGAAACAAACGGGCCTTTAAATTTTTGACTATTGAATGAAAAAAAAAAATATGGTTATAGTAATAGTGGCCAAGTTTAGTGGATGGTGAACGAAAAAAATATATAATTAAAATAATAATGAATCTCTAAATTAATTAAAAAATAATATAATTTTAAAAATAAAAATAAAAAAATTAGTAGCACAAAGTGCTAGTCCTATTAATATAGGAGCAAGACCTTTTTATTTTTATTTATGCAACATTAAAATTCATCCCGTTGTTGAGTTCGACCAAATAAAATTAATTTATCATATAAATTTTTATTAAAATTAGAAATACTTAAGTAAATATATATATATTTTTAAATTATTGTAAATAAAAAAATCCGCATAAATATTTAATTTTTTTTTTTTTTTTTTTGTCTATACAAACTGACCGTTCTGACAATGCTTTATGATAGTACCTAAGCATCATTCAATTACTTTTTTTTTTTTTTTTTTTTTTTTTTAATAATAATAATTTCACCGCGCGCCCGTTCCCCTCTTCCATCTCTCTCTCTCTCTCTCTCTCTCTCTCTCTCTTTCTCGTACCCTCCATTTACACACACTCTCTTTCTCTCTCTAGGGTTTCTCGTTCCCCTCGTCGTTGGTTCGGGATGAGCTCTCCCCACGTAATCGCCCTTTCGAGCGACGACGAGGACGAGGCGCTCGACCTCGAATCCCGCTTCAAAGACGCCAAATTTGTGCTTCCGCTAAGCACCAATGGCGTGGAGGGGAGCTTTTGCGGTGGGGCGGCAGCGTGTAGGGAGCTTGTGGTGAAGCAGGAGGTCGAAGAGAGCAGGAGCTCCAACAGCGGCTCCTGCTTGTCGGAGCAGGCCACGTCGTCGGCCGCGGCTGCGGCTGCGGCCGCGGCCGCGGCGCCCAATTTGGCCTCTGCCCCGCGGCTGTGTCGGCAATTTTGGAAATCCGGGGATTACCAAGTGCTAGGGCACGTTGCGGAGCGGCTATCACGTGGTTCGATTCAAAATTTGGTTAATTTTTTGTCTTCTTTTGGATATTTATGTGAAGTGTTTGATTTATTCTTGTTATTTCTGGGTGTTTTTTCAGGTGGGAGGAACCGGTTGCGGATTAATCCCAAGTTTCTGCATTCGAATGCCACTTCGCACAAGTGGGCTTTTGGTGGTATAGTTTTGCCTACTTGTTGTTGTTGTTGTTGTTGTTGTTGTTGTTTTTTTTTTTTTGTTTTTGTTTTTGTTTTGTGTTTTGTTTTGTTTTTTTTTTTTTCTGAACATATATAATATGCTAAATTTTGATTTTGTTTTTACTATAATTTGATTTTTTTTTTTTTTTTTTTTTTTTTTTTTTTTTTTTTTTTTTGCAGCAATAGCAGAGCTTCTTGATAATGCAGTTGATGAGGTATGTGTGGAAAGTCAAGACCTTTGATGTTTCAATTCTTGGATTTTGTATATGTTGAGTTCAACTCAATTAAGTTTTTTTGAATAATGTCCACATAAAAGGTCTTCAGAGTTGAATTATAAATTGCAAAATCTCATTTTTTAGGCTCATTATTATGCTGCTTATATGTAAACAGGTGCATAATGGTGCCAGCTTTGTCAACGTTGATAAATTTGTTAATCCGCGAGATCATAGTCCTGCATTACTGATTCAAGGTTCCTTACAACCTGCAAAACATATTTTTGTTTTGTATTTGTTTCTTTTTAATTAATTGCTCTCTGACCCAGTGCTGGTTTTGTGAATAAGATGACGGTGGAGGAATGGACCCAGAATCCTTGCGCCGGTGCATGAGCTTCGGATTTTCTGATAAGCAATCGGAATCTTTCATTGGACAATGTATGAAACATTTGCTGTTTAATCTGCATGCTTTTCAATCTCATTTTCTTTTTCTTTTGCTTTTTCTCTGTTTTCCTTCTAATGTGTTGTGTTGGAACATAGATGGAAATGGTTTCAAGACCAGCACTATGAGGCTTGGAGCAGATGTGATTGTTTTCAGCCGCTGCAGGAAGAAGATGTACCTTCTCATGTCTAATTGTTTCTGTACTTAGTATTTACTGACCATACTCTGTTTTGATCAAATACTTATTTGAAAGGTTGTTATTAAATAATATCATATTACCCACATATTATAAAATTATCCGAGTATGGAACTATGAATATTCAAGCTAACATGTAATTGAAACCAGCAATAGGATATAAGATTCTCTATTGTAGCAGGAGGCATTTAGATGTGTAATATATGGTAGGATACCGAGCATAATGAGTTTTAACTTGGATTACGTGTAGGTTGTAGGTTACTAAATTGGATAGTGCCTAAAAATGCCTAGGCAGTCGCCTACAACAACATTGCACATTATTACTTGCATTCTTACCACCGTTGTAACTTGCATCAGTAACTTTGTTCGTAGGAATATGTAACTTATTGGGCCCATAAACCTGTAGATTTTGATACTTTAGTCGTTTACTTTATAACACGCGTATTATGTATATGCTCAATGGAAAGTGCCCTTTCTTTACCTGAATCATATTACTTCTTATGCATCCAATCTATATATATTATTACTATTACTCAGTTGTTTACTGTTGTTTTTTTATTTCAAATTGAACTCATATTCTTCATATGTGCAATCTTCTTGACTACCTTTTTTCTTTCTTTGTATATAGGACATTAACTCAAAGTGTTGGTCTTCTTTCTTATACCTTTCTAAGGCAAACAAATTGTGATGATATAGTAGTCCCATCGGTGAGTTTGATACACATGTTTTTTATAATCTAATATTACTTTTTACCATTGGTTCCAATGGATTGTTGTCCTTTTAATTATGTTTACACTATGGTTTTCTTGATGTGATGATGGTTACTTTTTCCAGGTAGACTATAAGTTTGATCCATTAACTGGTTCATTTGGTAGGCTGTTGCGTCATGATCAAAAGCTGTTTTCTTCTAATTTGTTGATTCTCTTAAAATGGTCCCCTTTTACCACTGAGGCTGAATTGTCAAAGCAAGTAAGTTACATATTATTCCTCCGCTAGCTGCCTAACTTGTATTATTTAATGTACATGTATGTTTTCCTATTGCTAGTTTAGAGAAGCATGTAAGATGGCTGACACTTGTTTATGTATCACATGATGAAATTTAAATAGCACAGTTGGTATGATTGAGCATCGGATAAGAGACACTAAGATACTAATGTCGTAAAAACTTTGATGCCTGTCCTTGATGATGTAAGAAACCTGTACCTTTCAAGAATATCTTCATGGCAACCATTTACCTCATTCACTTTGTACATTGCAAGTGCATCATTGGATAAAGTTTATTAGAGAGGCCTGAGTACTAGTGTGGCAGATTATTTTTGATATTATAGTCAATTTTAAGCATGTGAAACTAAGCATGATGAGAAGATATTGGTTCTGCGAATGGTGGTTAGTAAACTCTTTGAAAAAAAAAAAAAAAAACTCGTAAGCTTTTCTTGCTCTTGGTTGTTGGAATTATACCTTGTAATATTTCATGCTTGACCGAAAATGGATCTCAATTTTATGCATCATGTTATGTAATCAGTGAAACATTCTTATGTAAATGTAAATCGCTGAAGGATGATAAATTTCTAATTTTTATTATTCTTGTAATCATAGAATGGGATGTTGTAACCAATTCATCACCCATTCTATGAGCTTTTCAACTACTTCTGGTGTCATTCTGATAAATCTATATGTTATTGCCCTCTGTTTTCAATGTTAAATCCAATCTTATTGCATATTTTCTATCACCCAAATTCTCTGAAACTCTCTTCCTGTATATTTATTTTGAATATTTTCTAAACTTGCTTTGAATTTAATGAGCAGTTTGATGACATAGGACAATGTGGTACGAGAATAGTTGTATTCAATCTATGGCTTAATGATGATGGGGACATGGAGCTCAATTTTGACCTTGATGCTAAGGTTCTTAATTATCTTTTGTTTATTATAATATTTCTGTCTTTTCCATTAGTAGATGCTAAATCCTATGATTTGCAAATTCTTTTGATTTATTGATTTGAAATTGTCTTTTCCTCATTTTTTTTGTTTTGAAACTGAACAAGGTACCATAGCCATTTCCATCCTTTTTGTTATTTAAAGTTACCTATATTCTATCCTGCAGCATTGTATGTCTTTCAAATATCTCTTCTTCACAATATTACTTGGTTTCCGTCTTATTTGCATAGCTGTATGTTACTTTCATCTTAATTTGTCATTGTTGTTCACTATCTTCCTTGTCCTTCACCAATATTAACTAGAGTGGTTGCTGTTTTCAGGATATATTGATCAGTGGAGCACATAAGAAAGTGAAAACAAATAGAATCGAAAAGGGACTGGTCAAAAATTATGTTGCAAGCCAACTTAATTTTTCTCTTCGAGTAAGTTATTAGGTAATATTCGATGATTTGCCAAAATTATTTTTCTGTTGCATTAATTATTTTTTTTTTTGGTTTTTTGAATTCATCCAGGCATATGCATCTGTACTGTATCTTCATCTACCAGAGAATTTCAGAATTATCTTGCGTGGTGAAGTTGTTGAATCTCACCATATTGCTAATGATTTGATATATCGTGAATGTGTCTTGTATAGACCACAAATTGGTGGAGTCATCGAGGTTTGTATTGTAGAAAGATTCATTGCTATTTTGGTATTGGGTTTCATGATTGATTTTTTGCTCTTACGGCCCAATGTGCTCTTTGCATTAGTAATTCATCAAATTTAGCTGCATGTACTATTAGCTTGGAAGCTGATTAATATTTTAGTTCATTTTGGCATGGTATAAATGCTGGAAAACAACTTTGAAATTGATTGGGAAAAAATTGAGCAGCGTCTTCTATTTAGTTGTGTTTATTTTCTACTCAATTACCCCTCCTGAGTGGTGCACATTGAGATCTTCATTTGACTTATCTGATGCATCTTTTGCTGCTTTCTTGATTTTTACCAATATATGATACCCCGTTATCATATAATGTCAAAACGTCCAAAATATACTATATGTTGTATTATGGTCTACTTTATGTTGCGTGCCGTAATAATCTCATTGGTTGGATTTTTTTCTTCCATTGTTTTCTTCGTTTTATAACTTAATGCATGTCTCTTTATTCTTGGTTCAGGCTTCTGTTGTCACTACCATAGGCTTTCTCAAAGGTGCTCCACTAATTGACATTCAAGGGTTCAATGTATATCACAAAAATCGCTTGATATTGGTGAGAAACATTCTTTGTCACCCTTGTAAAATGACCGAAGAAATTTTTTGCTGACATTCTCTTTTGCACGATTTCCTTAGTTATTTCATTTCTCTGTGATATAAAGGAGTTTGCACTAGTGGGACATGTTTCTGTTGCATGCTTGACATGGTTAGATTCCTTCCAGTTATTGAAACAAGTTTAGCCTCCTGTACGAAGTTTGATGTTGTTTATCTTGCCGTCTTTTTCTGAAGCTGTATGGACCTGTCAATTAACAATTTTAAGTTGTTTATGAGGATTGGTATTACCGTTGTCAAGACAATGTAGTTCCTGAACCTAATGCAAAGATACATTAGTTGCACTATTACCTGAGGGAAATCATAAAAAAATGGAAATTAGGGAAGGTAATATTTTGTGATACTAAGCTTTTGGTATATGGTATAGAACAGTGCCATACTAACACATCCCCTCATTATTTTGGGTCAGCTCTTTAATTTTCTCCGATTTGATACTTCTCCAAGACTTGGCCTTTTGAACTGTTGGATGGAGGTTATGGAGTTCGAGTTGGCGTGGTATGATTATTAGGTTTTATTGTAGGGTCTAAGGTTCTATGTATGTGAGAAAATTGGAGAAAAATGAGCCTATGGTTTTACTAATCACTCATATTCAGTGGTGCTGATCTGACAATTTGGTGCCAAAATTTGTGCGTTTTACTAATCACTCATATTCAGTGGTGCTGATCTGACAATTTGGTGCCAAATATTTGTGCTTAGCATCTTGTGTCCAGTTGCTCTTTTCATATCATATATTACTCGTATGTTGTTCCATCTTCTCTAATCAATTTCATGCACCATCAGAAATTACTTTCATTGAATTATCTTGCAGCCCTTCTGGAGAGTTGCTAGCAATTCCTATGGTAAAGGACGAGGTGTTGTTGGTAAGAAAAATTCCACTGCCGACATTTTAAGGCAATTTTGTGAATAGATAAATCAAGCTCTATAAAACTAACTGATGATTATTATTTGCATTCTGTACATTCCTCATTTTTTCAGGCATACTTGAGGCAAATTTTATTAAACCTACGCATGATAAGCAGGACTTTGAGAAATCAGCTCTTTATCAGAAGCTTGAAAACCGCTTGAAAGAAATGACTTACGAATATTGGTAAAGTTTCAGTCCTTTCTTCTTCTTTTTTTCCCCTTTGGTAAGAGTTATTTTTCTTGCTCTAATTCATATATTCATCAATGTAATGCACTAAAATATAGTTTGGGATTATGTGTCACTTTTTTTTTTTTTTTTTTAATGTGAAAGCCGCTTTTTCAATGGTACACAGCAGAATTTGCTCTTACAACATTCTGCGAAGTGTTACGAGCAAAAGTTATTAGAATTAGTTGCTACAACTTGGTTTTTGAAATGTTTGCTGATGTACGTCTGAGGTCAATATACTTATAATTCCACAATAGATAATCATACAAATTTTGTACATAGATTTTTTCAGAGTTTAATTAGGCACAAACTGTATTTTTTTGTTGTCGATACACTCGTCTTTCCTACCAACTAAATTAGCAATTAAGTTGTTTTTATTTTCTTTAGGGACCTTCATTGTCATTTGGTAGGCTACAATAATCCGAAAAAGCGCAAGGCTTCATTTCCTAGTGCTCCTGCTGGCGAGATAAACAATGTTGCAATACAGTTGCCTGCTGCTGATGTTTCAACAAACTGCCCAGTTCTCCCTGCTTTAGAAGCTGCCTCAGAAAACGGGACAGAACGTGTTAATCACAATGCCAGTTTACAAACTGACCAGAAAGCTAGTTCACAAACTAGTAAGTCGGAGACTTATCTCAACATGCCTATCAGAGATACTCTCATATAGTTAACATGTTGCTATTCTGATGCCGACAGAACTACCAGTAAGAAGGAGGCACGATAGTCTCAATGCTGTGACAGAAGTTACAGAACCCTCAGACACAGGAGCTGTATCTTCCATACTGGAAGCCCAAAATAGTCCGAAGATTCAGGTAGGGATTCGCAAACCTGTTATACTGCAAATTTAGTGTAGCATGGATAAAAGGGCTAGATGTGGAAACCTCATAAGTGGCTAGTTGGTGGGATGGGGTAACATAAGCAACAAACCTTAGTTATAAGTTTGTGCGAGCAAGATAATTTTCCTTGGGTTCCGGAAGAAACTTGAGTTGCAAATGTAAGAGCCGAAGGAGATGTACCTAACTAGCTTCCTCGAAAGATGCACAACATTTTTCTCTCCCACCTATTCAATATCTGAATCCTGCTAGGTGAACAACATATAAACCTGGAGCTTGAGTAATTTGGATTAATTTCCGTAATTTAATGTGAAATGATATTGTGGGCCTTGTATAGTCTTGATAGTGTTGTAGTTAGTTCTAGAACCAAAGGGAACAAGATTGTGGCAGCAGCTATAAGCTTGTAAATGATAGTAGAGTTCTTCTGCGCAGGGGATGTACAGGGAGGATTAACACCGAGTCTTTATATGTTTTTATGTATTTGTAAGCAACTTTAAAGAAAGCTGAAAGACCTTAAAATGTCATATTTGTCATTTTAAATTTGCAGCTGCGGCGCGGTGCTGGAATGAAGCGATTGCATGAAATCAAAACAATGATTTTAGAAAGCAAGAAGCTACGAGCGCAGTAAGTTAATAGTAATCTGTATTGTTTCTAATTGGTTTTTTTTGTTGCTAAAATTCTCGCGGTATATTTTTTATGCTTCTGGCATGATGTGGTTGTAGGAGACTTATTGTAGTCATAATTCATAAGCCTGGGATGTGCTAGCGTGTATGACCATGTTGCTTTCTTTATTCAGGTGTTCGGAACTTGAAAGGACGGAAAAGCAGCTTGAGCATAAGGTTAATGTCTTTTCGGTTCTCTCAGTGCTATTTTTTTTTTTTTCTGTCCAAAATATAGAATGCTTGAGCCTCGTAATATATTGTTCGTAAAAAGCGTTCTCGACCAAAAATTTGCTGTGTTAATGACACTAATGCACTATCATTTCCGAGAATTTGTCTGAGGAAATTTTCATCATGTTTGCCAGGAAAAAGTGCTTAGAATTCAGCTCGGAGAGGCCCGAAAGGAGTACAAGAAATTATTGATCAAACTCGAATTGGCAGAAAAGATGCAGAAGTCGTGATCTGCGGTTCCCACTCCATGACTAACCTAACTTCGAATTCAGAGTTATTTGATTTTGCTGTATCTATGCAGTCACACGATCATAACATTCGGGGCCAAGTTTATTTTTTGGAAAGGGAAGGGGGGGTGCCACTGATACGCTAATCTTTGGCAGTTCATGTACATTATATCTGCTCCGCGGTGTTGTAAAAGTATGTGTAACAATCTTCAGTTTATGAAAAAATATTAATCACTTCGTCTTTTATTTGATCCTAAAGAATGTTGTACCCATGATTTGCCCAAAGTACACCATTGTGCCCATTTTATTTCCATTTCCTGGCCATTTTGATTCTGCTTATGAAACTCATCTGCTCATGAAGCAGAAGCGAAGTGATTGTCGCATGTTATTTAGAACTTGAAATTGTTAGAGAGTAAAAAAAAAAGGAAAGTTGAAGTGAATTTTTCGTTCCTACGAGCATGAGTTTTCCGTGGTGCTTTGCTACTTTTGTTTGGTACATTCTCTTTGCATGAACTTTCCAGTTAGGACTCAGGTTTTGGTAGCTACTTTAGATGGAGGATTTATTGGAATAGTTGAAACAAAAGCTGGTAAAGTTTTTGATAGGTAGATTCATTGAATATGTTACAACCTATTGATTGAATTACATAAGATTCAATATGTTACAAACTTTTGTTCTTATTGTACCTTTTTTTAAAAAAAAATTTTGTGACTATGAAGATACCATAAGATTTTTTTTTTTTTTTTTTTTTTTTTAAAAAAAAAATTTGGACATGCAACACATGCTAGTAAATAAATCTAAGTGAGAAAAAATGCAAAAGATTATTAGGTTTGAAACCAAGGTTCGGCACGGGCCGTATCTACCGTGCCAACAAGATACCGGCACGATACAGCTCTCGTGCCGATGACACAGTTCAAAACTCTTTCTTCTTAAAATTACTAAGTAATTTTCTTAATAAAATTCAAAATATTTGATAAAGAAGCATAATAAACAATTAAAAAATTTTATTGCTAAAAAAATTAAACATTTCATGCCATTATGTGTCGGCACGCATGTATTTTTTGTGACCGGCACTTACGCACCGTGTCGTACCGTGCCGGCAAGTTTTCGGTACGACCCCGTACCACGGCACTTAAATCCTTGTTTGAAACTAACTATTTTTGCTAGAATTAAAAAACCTCTGATACCGGCTCTAATAATAAGAGGTCTAAACTGAAATTATTTCTATCAAACACTTTGACATATTTTTATTATATTAGAGTAGAAGATGTAAATTATATTAATGAAATTAAAATTTGATTTTAAAATTTTAATCATTAAATATGCAGTGTGGTGTATGAGATATATTTAAATTTTCTTTCCCCAGGGATGATATTATTATATGTGTATTTTATGAATAGGTTTATTTTAAGAACATAGGATAATTTAGAAGAATATTTAAAATAAAATATGTGTGGGAAGAGAGGAGGGTTTTGAAGAAAACTTGATAGATTGATTCAATAATTTTTATTTGCTTTTTCATATATAGTAAAAGTAAATGATTACCATGCCCAACCCACCCGGTTAACGTACCCAATAATCTCATATCGGATGAAATTTGTTTTTGATTAGAATTATATCTGTGATTGGATGAAGCAATCTTTAGAATCTTATATCGTTTGATAATTCTAATCTATATCAGTAATCTGTAATCGGGTTTGGACTGCTATTAAATATAATTGGACTTAAGCATTTTGGGTCGATGGTTTGAGCCTAACAAGTAATTATTGCTAGCTGGTGGATCGTTACATCTAGTATCAAAGACGAATACCGGCCAGAAGTGTGAGAGCTAAGTGCTATGCGGAGCAAAATGCTACACCACGGATTTGATGAGAGTCCTATCGTATTGTAATTCTGATCTATTTCTGTGATCGTGTTTGGACCCGGTGAGTTTGGGTGGGCCACATTTTAAACCTGCAGGAGCCACCTGTAGAATCTCATATCCCATGATAATTTTGATCTATATCTGTGATCGAATTTTGATCTGACGAGAAAGTAAGAGTGTAAATAAGAGTTTGTAATGCCCCAATATCTCACATCGGATGAAAAAAAGGTTCTGATTGAGAATATAAAAAGTTTTGATTGAAAATATAAGAGATCAGACATGCTATTAATAATAACTATATTTAAATATTTTGGACTAGTGATTTTGGATCCAACAAATTATTATTGCTAGCGGGTTGGATTGTTACAATTAGTATCATATACGAATACGAATATCAGCCAAAAGTGTGAGAGTAAAATGCTATGCAGAGCTAAATGCTACACTACGGATTTTATGGGAGTCATCTCTTGGTTTATATCTGTGATCTATAATTAGATTTGGATCGGTATTAAATATAACCGAACTTAAACATTTTTTGGGTCGATGATTTGGGCCTAATAAATTATTATTACTAGTGGGTTTGATCGTTACGGGCTCAATTTACGTAACTAAATAAACATAGCTCAATTTATGCAGTTAAATAAACATAAATTATGAAATCAATTGTCTAGTGATTCATTTAATCGCCTTGTCTAAGCCTTGTTAATTATTGGCTCTTTCTTCATGTTTGTTGAGTAAATAGAGGAGTTCATACAGGTGACATTCATTGTGGACTCATTTATTTCTTGTGAGAGGTAAGGTAGTTAGTTTGATGCATTTAAATGTTGTAGAATTCTGACTTTTTGGTAAATTTTAAGAAGAAGGTGAAGTAGTTAGTTTGATGCGGTAAAACTTCTGAATTTTTTGGTAAATTTTAAGACATTAGTATTATTTGATACTAGTTTACGATTTGAGATATTGGAGGATTAACCAAATGTCTTGATTTTAATATTCGAGTAAACATATTTACGGATCGACACTAATTGCAGTAGCCAATGCAAACTCTGTCGCGTTATGAACTCGAAATTCTCTAAAAGGAATTTAACCTTTAACTCAGTTGAAACTTTGTCGACAAAATATTCAAGATTTTGATGCGGCCCAAGGGGCGGCCAAGCGATTGACTGAATACTCACGCTAGAACAACCCAAGAAGAAGACCAGTAACAATGCTCTCAAAACCCACAAGACGAAGGGCAAAGGGGCGGCACCAGCGGAGTGAAAATAGATTGGGTTGAAGGGTCGAAAACTTCAAGAACTTCTAACGAAAGTTGCTTCCTTTGCGGAGGTCCACACTTCGTCAAGTTGTGTACTCAAAAGAATTGATTTTGACGAGGAGGCAGAAGTTGACGAGTAGCCAGAAGAAGGAAAGGCAAAAGTGATCCGAATGGGGCACTTCTGCTAGCATCAATAAATTTAACAGTTTTCTAATTTACTCGACTACTGTATATTCAAAATCACATACTATCTCTTCTTTATACAACCTTCACTAACTATATATATATATATATATATATATATATATATATATATAGAGAGAGAGAGAGAGAGAGTCCGGCTAGAATACTATCGATAGCATCAAACAATTGGTGCTATTAACTTTTCAGCCGTTGGATGAAAAAATATATGGTTGAGATTATATTGGTTCCTTAAGATTTTTACTATTCAACCAACCACCTAGTAAACCCTAGGGGACCACTATAATCCCAACCGCATATTTTTTCATCCAACGGCTAAAAACTTGATAGCACCAATGGCTTGGTGCTATCGATAGTATTCTAGCCTAATTCTATATATATATCACCACAATAATCTAACTCACCATATTCAAATTTAAAAATATTTGTAATATTTCTTCTTAATTTCACTGCTCTTATCTCATCATTCAAAAGCAGGAAAAAGCAAGATATTTGTGAATAAAAATATAGTGTTAGATATATTTTGAATTATGAAGTTTTCTAGCCATATTATATTTTGGTTATAAGTTTAGATTATATCTAATTTTATTGAAATTATTCTTAATTTTAGTAGATTTGTATTTCTAATTATATTAGGATTTAACCACTATTATAAATATACCATATATTATATTAATTTGGTACTATTATAAAGGGTAGGTATATTTTTGGAATTAAATTTTATGAGAGAGATATATTTTGTACTCCACTTCGTCCGTAGATGTATACCACTTTGATTATAAAGAAAGTCTTCGTCCCGTCTTCGTCCGTGAACGTAGACTAGTGATTGAACCATGTAAATACTTGTGTGCTTTATTTTTCTTCTCTCTTTCTCAATTCTTTTTTAGTATTTTTGCGTCCAACGAACTACATCTTTCTGTTTTTGTTAAAACAAATGGGTATCGGAGCTAAATTGTTCGTTTGGATGTTTAAGACGTCGATGAAATTTGAGATCGAGAAATTTGATCGCTCCAGCAGTTTCGCTCTACGACAAGTTGTCGTTTTGATGCAGTAGAATTTGCAAAATGAATAATTCGCTCATTAAGTCCCTTACGGTGACCAATTTTAAGAATTTCGTAAATTTGGTTTGCATGTGCAGCAGCACTTCAGGAGCTTTTGGAGTTTTGGTGGAGAAGACAAATAATTCAAGTCAAGATAGATATTGTCAGATATGTCTCGAATTCTAAAAGCATAAGTTTTCCTAACCCTATTCTATTTTAGTTATCCTATTAAGCTAATGGTTTGGGCTCATAGCATATCACAGTCTAGGACTCTATTAATATAACCCGGGTTTAAGTATTTTGAACCAATGGTTTGCGCACATATATAGCAGATCTAGTCATTACACTTAATATTAGAACAGAAACTATGCAGAAACAGAAAACCACCTCTAAAATCTCACATACCAACCCCTCCAATTTTGCTGAATTTGATTAATTATTCAGAACTCATACTAAGTCCAAATTAATGAACGCGTTTATACATGACATTAGCATTAAATAACTTTTTGACTGAATAAATATAACTACATGTTTATATTTAAAATTAAATTCTAGTTTAATTAAGATTTGTTTATATTTATAGGTGAATTCTAGTTTAATTAGAATAGTGATTTAAAGCTATAAAAAATAAATTGAGTACGATTTAAATTTAAATTAGAACAGAAATTTTAATATTATTAGGATTTGAATATATGTTTTTATGGAAGCCTTATATATGTATATGAGTTGATGCGACTCGAGTTTAGGGTTTAGTGGATTTTATTTTATATATTTATATATATTTGGAAGTATTTGCTGCAAATTTTTAATACTTAATAAGTTGTACTTACTAGTTGCTGTACAATAATTAATAGATTTTTTTTTTTTCTATTAAATTCGTACATGCAACACACATAGGTTTGAAACATAGAGGTCTAAACTAAAATCATATCTATCAAACACTGCAATATAATTTTGTTATATTAAATTAGATAATGTAAATTATATCTATCAAATTAGATTTTAATTTTAAAATTTTATATACAGTATGGTCCTCACGGATGATTATTATAGGTCATTACTGGTGTTTTTTTTTTTTTTTTTTTTTTTTTTTTAATGGTGACTCAGATAATTTTTGTATGAGATCGACTTATCGTGTCACTTGATTAGAAGGGATGATAACAAATAATTAACTAAATAGAGATAAAGGAGTATTTTATGAATAGGTGCATTTTAAGAACATAGGTAAAATTGGAAGAATATTTAAAATAAAGGGATAATTGCCTGTGTACCCCTGAAATATGAAGAAATATCTGATTTACCCCTCTTATTTTTTTCTTTCCAATATACCCTTCATACGTTCCACCGTTATTAAAAATACCCCTACCGTTTCCCTTTGTTAAGTTAACTAGGGTTAAACTAGAGTTAAATAATAATCGGAGTTGAAAACTATCAGATATACCTATTTTGCCCCTGTTTAGGGTTTAGGATTTAGGGTTTAGGGTTTAGAATTTTTTAGGGTTTTAGGGTAGGGTTTAGGGTTAGGGTTTTAGGATTTAGGGTTTAGGGTTTTTAGGGTTCTAGGGTTTAGGGTTTAGGATTTTTAGGGTTTTAGGGTTTAGAATTTAGGGTTTTAGGGTTTAGGGGTTTAGGGTTTTAGGGTTTAGAGTTTAAGGTTTAGGGTATATTTGAAAGGGCAAAATAGTAATTACATACAGATAACGGCAGTTTCAAACGGTACACTAACAGAGTTTAACTTCAGGGGTATTTTGGAAAGAAGTTGGAACGTAAGAAGGGTAGTTTTAATATTAGCCTTCTAAGAGGGGTAAATCTGAAAACAGAAAAATTTTTAGGGGTACGTAGGAAATTGCCCCTAAAATAAAATATGTGCATATTGAGATAGATTTATTCTGGGAATAGAGAGTTAATTCTTGAGCCCATAAAATGACATTAATTGCTGTCTCAAAATTTATGCAACTGAATAAACATAGCTCAATCTATGGAGCTAAATAAACATAATTTGTGAAAACAATTGTTTAATGATTCACTCTTTTTTTATGTTTGTTTAGACAATAAATGAGTCCAAACATGTGACATTCATTGTGGGCTCATTTATTTCTTGTGAGAATGTGAAGTAGTTAGTTTGATGCATTTAAATGCAGTAGAACTTTTGACATTTTAGTAAATTTTAAGGCATTAGCATTATTTGATACTAGTTTATGATTTGAGATATTGGAGGATTAACCAATTGTCTCGATTTTAATATTTGAATAAATGTCATTTTGTTATAATTTTTTCTTATATCGACATATTTACGAATCTGACCTGATTGCTGGAGCCTATGTAAATTCTATCGCGCTATGAACTCGACATTCTCCGGAAGAAATTGAACTTTTAATTCAGGCAGAACTTCGTCGACAAAATATCTAACACTTGGCCGCGGTACAAGAGGTGGCCGAGTGATTGACCGACTACTCGACTCTAGAACACCAGAAGAAAAGCCTACGAAACAATGTTCCCAAAACCCACAAGGCGAAGGCAAAAGGGCGGCACGAGCAGAGCAAGAAGGGGCTGGGTCCGAAGACTTTAAGGACTTCCGAAGAAGGTTACTTCCTTTGCGGGGTCCACGCTTCGTCAAGTCGTGTCTCAAAGGAAGGAGCAGAAAGAAAAGGAGGCAGGCGGCACCTGCGGAGAAAAAAATTAATAGCTTAACACAATATTAGAATTAGAAAAAATTATATATTCTTTAGCGTCAGTAAATTTAACAATTTTCTAATAGACTTAAAAATTTATTCAAAATCACACACCATTTCTTCTTTTCACTACATAATAATTCAAAGTCGCACACCATCTCTCCTTTATATAACCTTCACTACATCACCCTCTCTCTTTTATACCACCTTCACACAGACCCAGAGACCTAATAGACCTATATCCTTTATACAATTAACTTTCACTACATAATAATTCAAAGTCGCACACCATCTCTCCTTTATACAATCTTCACTACATCACCATCTCTCTTTTATACAACCTTCACACAGACCCATAGACCTGGTAGACCTGACGTCGTCGGCGGGACCTAGTAGACCTGACATCCTCAGCGGGACAGACAAATTAGAATTATACATAACCTGTTCAAAGTCACACACCATCAGAAATATATAACCTGTTCAAAGTCACACACCATCTCTCACACAGTTCAAAGTCACACACCATCTCTCACACCATCTCTCACACACCATCTCTCACATCTCTCACACCATCTCTCACACACCATCACACACCATCTCTCACATCTCTCACATAGACCCATGTGACCATCTCTCACACCATCTCACACCATCTCTTACATCTCTCACACAGACCAATGTGACCATCTCTCACGCCATCTCTCACACAGACCCATGTGACCATCTCTCACACACACCATCTCTTACACAGACCCATGTGACCATCTCTCACACCATCTCTTACACAGTTCAAAGTCACACACCATCTCTCACATAAACCCATGTGACCATCTCTCACACAGACCCAGAGACCATCTCTCACTCTCACACCATCTCTCACACAGTTCAAAGTCACACACCATCTCTCATATAGACCTATGTGACCTATGTGACCATCTCTCAGAGACCTAGTAGACCCAACGAGCCATCTCTCACACAGACCCAGAGACCTAGTAGACCTGACGTCCTCATCGGGTCCAAACCAGACAAATCAGAATTCTCCTTTATACAACCTTCACTATATAGCCAACCTAGAGACCTAGCACTTAGCTCTCGTTTGGCCCAAACAACAACCAAAAATACTTAAACCCAATTATTATTACTAGCGTGTATGATTTTATATGTCCAATCAAAATCTCAATCCCATTCGATGTGGGATTATTAGGGTCTCATCATTAAAATGGTGGGTAAGCTGTGATAAAATAGTGGATTTGCTCTACTCTTGAGAAGCAAGTCGAGCGAAGATAAAGCAGGAGCAAGATATTTGTGAATAAAAATATAGTGTTTGATATGTCTTGAATTCTAAAACTGTTAAGGTTTTTTAACCATATTATATTTTGGTTATAAGTTTAGATTATACCTAATTTTATTAAGATTATTTTTAATTTTAGTGGATTTGTATTCCTAATTATATTAGGATTTAACCACTATTATAAATATATCCTTTATTCTATTAATTTGGTGTTGAAGATGAGAAGGAGTATGAGTGCAGTTTTGGAATTAAAATTTATGAGAGAGATATATTTTGTACACTACTTCGCCCGTAGATGTACTCCACTTTAATTATAATAGAAGTCTCCACTCCGTCTTTGTCCGTGGACGTAGACCAGTGGTTGAACAATGTAAATATTTGTGTGGTTTATTCTTTTTCTCTCTTTCTCGATTCTCTTTTAGTATTTTTGTGCTCAATGAACTAGATCTTTCTACTTTTGTCATAACAAACTAGTATAACAGTCGAATTGTTCGTTTGGTGTTTAAGACATCGATGAAATTTGAAATCGAGAAGCTTGATCGCTCCAACAGTTTCACTTTACGGCAAGTTGTCATTTTGATGCAGTAGAGCTTGCAAAAAGAGTAACTGAAGAATAAAAAGATTGTCACTTCAAAAAATCTCACGGATTTACTCATTAAGTCTCTTTCGGTGATTAAATTCAAGAATTTCATAAATTTGGTTTTTTGGAGTTTTAGTGAAGAAGACAAAGAATTCAAGTCAAGATAGATATTATTAGATATGTCTCCAATTCTAAAACCGTGAGTTTTCCTAACCTATTATGTTTTGGTTATCCTATTATGCTAACTTTAGATTATTCCTAATTTTATTGAAATTATTTCTAATTTTAGTACATTTATATTTCGAGTTGTGTTAGGATTTAACTACTATTATAAATATACCATTTATTATATTAATTTGGTGCGGCATATAAGGTGTATTTTTTGAATTAGGATTTTATAAGAGAAGAGGCATATTTTGTACACCACTTTAATTATAATGGAAGTTTGCGCTTCATCTTCATCTGCGGAGGTAGGCCTGTGACTGAACAACATAAATATTTGTATGCTTTATTTTTTTTTTTTCTCTTTTTCTTAATTCTCCTTATTTTTGTGCCCAACAGACTAAATTTTTCCGGTTTGTCATAACATGTAGCGATCTACAACTTTATTAATAACCGAGTTTAAGTATCTTGGACTAATAGTTTGGGCTCATAGCATATCAGAATCTAGGACCCTATTAATAATAACCGGACTTAAGTATTTTGAACTAATAATTTGGACTCATTGTGACGCCCCAATAGTCCCACATCGGATATGGATGGAATTGTGATTGGGTTTATATGATACATGAACACTAGTAATAATAACCGGGCTTAAGCATTTGGACTGTGGTTTGAGCCCAACGAGTTATTATTGCTAGTGGGCCGGGTCGTTATATTTGGTATCAGAGCCAATAACTAGCCGGAAGTGTGCGGCGAGTCTCGGCTTAGCCTGGGTCTTTCACGCCTCGAGTTCGAAAATCAGCATCTAATTTTTTTTTTTTTTTTTTTTTTTTTTTTCAGAGTTATAAAACAGCCAGGGCATGACAGACCGCCGTGCATATATAGAAAAGGCTCAATTCCTCGCCGGCTCCGATACCAAATGTAACGACCCGGCCCACTAGTAATAATAACTCGTTGGGCCCACGAGTTATTATTGCTAGTGGGCCGGGTCGTTACAGGGTCTAGATGACAGGGCTAGCGAGACAAGTCTCATATCGCCGGGTGATGTTGGGCTGCTGTGTGTGTGTTTGGGCTGACGAGGACGTCAGGCCTAAACAGGGGAGTCTGTGACGCCCAATAGTCTCCCCCGTGATGCCCAATAGTCCTACATCGAATATGAATGGAATTGTGTCCCACATCGGATATGGATGGAATTGTGATTGAGTTTATATGAGACATGGATACTAGTATGGAATTGTGATTGAGTTTAGGAATTGTGATTGAGTTTATATGAGACATGGACACTAGTATGGAATTGTGATTGAGTTTATATGAGACATTGACACTAGTAATAATAACTGGGCTTAAGCATTTTGGGCTGTGCTTTGGGCCCAACGAGTTATTATTGCTAGTGGGCCGGGTCGTTACACTCATAGCAGATCGGCTCTCACATACCAACCTCTCCAACTCTCTACAAAACTAGTGATCCTAAAATCTCACATACCAACCGCTCCAACTCTCTACAAAGCCTTAGTTTTCCCAATTTAGGCATTAATTTTAAAAAAATTTCAATAACAATTTTGATATTAATTTAAAGAGTTTTAGAATTATAATTTAGGTATTAATTTAAAAAATTTAATTTAAAAAATTTTAGAATTACAATTTAGACATTAATTTAAAAAATTTTAGAATTACAATTTAAATATTAATTTAAGGAGTATTAGTGTCACGCGCCGGAGCATGTTAGTGATAAAATTTTTATTAGCCGTTTCTATTGCGAAATTTCATATGTAAACGAGCACCAGATTTATAAAATTTATAACAATTAGTAGCAGAGCGGGCTGCAAATTTTAAACACTTACTAGTTGCTATAAAACAATTAGTAGATTCTTTGCATAAATTGTGAAAACAATTGTTTAGTGTGATTCACTCTTTCTTTATGTTTGTTTAGAAAATAGATGAGCCCAAACATGTGACATTCATTGTGTGCTCATTTATTTCTTGTGAGAAGGTGAAGTAGTAGAACTTCTAACTTATAAAAATGCTGTAGAACTTCTGCCTTTTTTGATAAATTTTAAAACATAGCATTATGAGATATTGGAGGATTAACCAATTATTTTGATTTTTATAACAAAACAAATATTTTATATCGAAAAAAATTAATAGTTCATGATAAAGTAAGATTAAAGAGAGATCGGTGATAATAAAAATGTAATATATATATCTTTTAGCGTAAACAGATTTAACAGTTTTCTAATAGTCTAAACTATTATATATCTCTTCTTCCAGAATGACGGCGTTTCGGAACTTCGATTTCGGAAAATCTGGTAGATCAAAATCCCCTTCAAGATCAAAATTATTCTCTGCTTAGTCTTAAGGAGTAAGGTCCGCACCAAAGACAACCTGCTTAAAAGGGTTGGACTGGGGATGGCAGTTGTGTTATCTGCCTAGACGAGGCAGAGACTGTCAATCACATTTTTCTGGGTTGTCAGTTTACTAGAAGTATCCTTCAAGCATTTCTTCTGAACTTTGCTTCCCTCAACTACTCCCCTATGGTTGCTTCCCTTTGGAATACCGCCAGTCAGAGAAGCGGCTCAATGCGTGATAGAGAGCTTTTGGGGATTGTTTCAGTACGGTGGACTATTTGGCTTAAACGTAATAGGAGGATATTCGATAACCGCAAAAAGACGGCGGGGTGACTAAGTAGGGATTACTAGAAGTATCCTTCAAGCATTTCTTCTGAACTTTGCTTCCCTCAACTACTACCCTATGGCTGCTTCCCTTTGGAATACCGCCAGTCAGAGAAGCGGCTCAATGCGTGATAGAGAGCTTTTGGGGATTGCTTCAGTATGGTGGACTATTTGGCTTGAACGTAATAGGAGGATATTCGATAACCGCAAAAAGACGGCGGGGTGTCTAAGTAGGGACGCTCGTGATTGTTTGGTCTGGTGGGCTCAGCTTGCTCAACAACGTTAGCTGTTCTCCTTTTTTTTTTTTTTTTTAGGCCCTGCTGCCACCCCTTGTAGCCTAATTCATCTCTCTTATGAATGAAACGGCAGCATGCTACCTTTCCCTCAAAAAAAAAACAAAATCACATACTGTCTCTTCTCTATACAACCTTTATTACATTTTCTTTTTTACCACATTCAACTCACGCTATTCAAATTAAACAAGTAATATCTATCGTTAGTTTGTAATGCGGTAAAATGGTAGTTAAATTCGAGAGAGTAAAATGGTGGATTAGAAAACTGGGGCAGGAGATAAAAGAATTTTTTTTAAAAAAAAAAAAAAAAAACCTTCTAAAAGAAAGACTATTACAGCATAAAAATATAGAGAAATAGGAACCTAATAATAATAATATTTGACATTAGAGTCCAAGCATAAGCAATCTCTACACTCTCACATCGTAATTACGATTGGATATATAAATATTTATTTAATAATTTGATAGGTTGAATTTATACAGTCGACATAAGCTGGATAGAAATAGTGAGAGATTGAAATTAATAAAGACAAAATTTATACGGTTGATATTATGTATAATCGAAGATTCTAACGTTATATTAAATTATATGAATAATCATTATTAAGCTGTGTTTTTTTTTCTATATTTTTGTATTCAATAGTAACAAAAACATTTTTGAAAAAGAGATGACCTTTTCTGAGTGAAAAGAAAATATTTGATTCTTCTAAAACATTTACTATTCAGAAAGAAAAAATAATCACAAAAATTTACTAAATTACGTGGTACGGAGAAAAAAACGAGAACAAATATGAATAAAGTTGTATTATAATCCACAGAAACTCACTTAACCTCCACCTAACAACACAAAGACAAAATAACAAAAAGCGTAGCTACGTTTAGTGTTAGGAAATCTAGGTAAGCAACCATATATCATATTAGAAATGCTCTTTGGTAAAACTTTCATATAGAAGTATAGTTTAAACGACTAATTTTTCTTTCTAAAAAATAAACGGGATTCAAAATAAGTCACCGACAATTAACTACAAAGAGTGACTAGCAGGTGAGGTCTAGCTGGTGAGGTCTAGAAGCACTTGTAGGTGCATATACAAAGCAGAGCAATCGGAATGTGCAAATAAAAAATAGAGACACTCGAAAGTTTAATATAGAACAGAGGTGCTTGAAGGGGCAGGAATCGAAAAGCAAAATAAAGAATCGAGGGTTTATTTTTGAAAATGACTCTCTAAAATTTTGTATTTTTAAAAATGTTCCTACAAAAATTGTAATTACAAAAATGACCCTATGAGTGCCAACTGGGTGCCACGTGTGAGCACCACGTCAGCGGGGAAAGGGACATTATATTGCTGGGCGGAGTAGAAAAAGGGGGTCAACGTGCTCGTGGCTCTTCCTCCTGAGGACGCTGACAAATTCGGAACCCTCTTCTACAACTTCTTAGAGTAATAATGAACCAAATATTAGTTAAATAATAATAATAATAATAATAATAATAATAATAATAATGTAGCTAGCTTAATTAGAACTTTTGTGAGGTTGAGGTTGGATCGAGTAGTAACCTTTGTGTACGTATGTATTTGTTGTTTAGATTTGGTAAGTGGGTGGCTTGCTTAATTTGGAAATACCAACGCCATCGGGAGTAGCCGTGGCGGTGGGGAAAGGAAGAAGTTCGGGGTGGGGAAATACCAACACGCACTCTCAATATGCGTGTTTAGACACGCATGTTGAGAGTGCGTGTTTAACTCACTCCTAGTCCTCTTCCTCCGCTGACGTGGCGCGCACACGTGGTGCCCAGTTGGCATCCATAGGACCATTTTTGTAATTATAAATTTTATAGGATCATTTTCCAAAAATACAAAAATTTAAAGGATCATTTTCAAAAAAATCCCAAGAATCGAAGTTAGCTTTTATAATAGAATACAAATCGACATTACCAACCTTAGCATAACATAATACCAAAAAATATTATAATTTAAAATAATATTCCGACACTAATTTATAGAATAGATAATTATTTTTTTTAAAAAAATTTACTAAATGAAACTGTCACTCAAAATTAAAACTTTGTTTCAGAAGTGCTTAATGACGCATTAATCCTTATTTTTAGAAATATGCAAAAACAAGACTTTCTTATATTTAAAATATTTGCTTAAACGTAGGGTGCTTACTATGGATAGACTACTCAATTGGGGGTGGTCCGGGGACATCAACTGTATCTTCTGCTCTTGCTTTGTGGAATCCGCTGACCATCTTTTCGCCTCTTGTGAGGCTGTACGTCATCTGGTGATTTACCTGCTCCCCAACAACGGAGCTGCCCGTTGCTGGGGAACTCATCACTCTCGCGGCTGTTTGGTGGTCCGTTTGGTTGGAACGGAATAACAGGAGGTTTAGGTCGGTCTCTCGCACCCCGGGGCACCTGTGCTCAGAAGCACGAGACCTGTCTTTGTCCTGAGCATCAACCTGCCCATAGAGATTGTTTTTTTTTTTTTTTTTTTTTTTCGAGACCTGGTTGTCTTGAACTTTGTAGTTAAATTCATCTTTCCAATGAATGAAGCGGCAGCATGCTGCCTCTCCCTCAATTTTTTTTTTTTTTTTTTTTTAATTATTTTTACAAAAAACTAACAGATGTTCGGTTGCTTATCTCCAAATAATCGAAGTATTGATTCGTCAAATTCCAAATATCAATCTATAAACGGAACCGAGATGCAGCGTGGAGGATGATGGTCTTTGGTTACAACTTAAACCGAGATGAAATAGATTACTCCATGTAAGAATGAGGGAAGATTTAATAAAAAGAGTTAAAGAAAAATAATAGATATGAGATTTAGAAAAAGAAAAAGAAGAAGAAAAAAGGAGAGAGATTAGAATTGAGAGGAAGAGAGAGAGAGAGAGATCATAACTCCGTTTCTATCCGATATTGGGATCACAACCATGTTCTCATCATGTCTATTGTGGGATGTGGAACTATTGGGTGTCACAAACTCTTTCTGTTGCAGACTCAATAAACTCTGTTCTCATACGATGTGGGATCTGGGACTATTGGGGTGTCACAGCTAGGGATGGCAATCCAGCTCGCAGTTCGCGAGCCAGCTCGTGTTCGGCTCGAAATGAACTCGAGATCGAATCGCTTGTTTAGTAAACGAGCCGAATTTTTCAGCTTGTCTAATAAACGAGCCGAACACGAGCTGGGGTCAGCTCGCTCGTGTTCGGCTCGATATCAGCTCGAATATATATATATATATATATATATATATATATATATATATATATATATATATATATATATATATATATATATATATATATATAAACTTTACTATTTAGATTTTAGGCCATCAATTTTTTGTGAATTTTAGTTATTAGATTAAAATTTTAATTTTTTAATTTTTTTTAAACTTTACATCTAATAGTATAAATAAAAATTAAACTTAATTATTGTTCGCGAGCCAGCTCGTGTTCGGCTCGTTAATAAACGAGCCGAACACGAGCCGAATTTTTCAACTCGATATTTAAACGAGCCAGCTCGTATTCGGCTCATTTATTAAATGAGCCGAACACGAGCCGACCCCAGCTCGCTCGTGTTCGGCTCGTTGACATCCCTAATCACAACCTCCCACACCCTCATATTTACGGCTGGTAAATCGATTCTAATACCAAATATAACGATTTGGCCCACAAACAATAATAACTCGCTGAACCCAAATCGTCGGTTAAAATGCTTAAGGTCAGTTATTATTATTAGGGTTCATAGTCTCTTATATACTCAATCACACTTTCGTTTCCATCCGATGTTGAATTATTGAGGTGTCACATAATTAATCCACTATGCAGTGGTTTTCATTACTCTTCTATCTAAGGAAATTTAGGGAGGGGCATTTTCCAAAGTCAGGTTAGCTTGGAGATTTTCTCATTCCTAGGTTATATGATAGAACAGAAAAAAAAAATTAGTTCTACATAAATGCATAATATTTCTCTACGATTTTTGTATTGGATCTTGAATTTCTTTTTCCCATGCATTTACCTATTATGCACAGGTCAAATTCTAATTAGATATATCAAAATAATAAAAATCAGATATTACAGAGGCAACTTATGTTTTTGGGTTAATTGCATACGGCTCCCTGCAAACATATCGAATAACAGATATATCCCTACAAAGTTTAACTTTTCATATTTATTCCTTCAAAAGTCCTAAGTTATTCATATATATCCCTCCGGTTTACTATCGTTAGTTCACTATTTATTTTTTAACAGACTATATGTGAAATAATATTTTTGCCCTTTCAAAAATGTCCCTTCAAAAAATAATGCAAAAATGTTTGAAAGGGTAAAAAGATAAATTTACCTCACTAACTAACCAAGATTAAGTATTTAACCTATGGTTAACTAAATTTTTCTAACAGAGATAGACGGTAGGGATATATATGAATAACGTTGGACTTTTGAAGTGATAAATATGAAAAGTTAAACTTTATAGGAATATATCTGCTATTCGATATGTTTGCAGGGAGTCGTATGCAATTAACCCTATGCTTTAACTAGTATCATAAATCTTTTCGAAGTAGAAAGACCTTAATGAACAATGAAAACTTCAATAAACATTTAGTTTGTTTCTTCATCTTTGCCTCTTGCAGGTTCCATGGAATTTTCGCAGATTCAGAAATTACAATCAGCCAGATTTACTACTAACTGCGCAGACTTAGTCAATTCCCTCAGAAGTCAGAACACTAATTTGAGTGAATGTATATAATAACTCCACACTTCTGTAAAATAATATGTTTGATTGCTCTGTACTTGCAAAGTTCATTACTAGAATTGACTTCTGAATAACATGCCACAGCACCTGAGTTATACTGTAACTTATAATGTAACAACCCGACCCACTAGCAATAATAACTCGTTGGGCCCAAACCACAGCCCCCAAACCACAGCCCAAAATGCAAAACGTTATCATTACTGACTATTGGGGTGTTACAAACTCTCCCCGCGGGACTATTGGGGGTATTACAAACTCTCCCTGTTTAGATCCTGACGTTCTCGTCGGATCCGCATAAAACTTACTCTAATACCATTTGTGACGACTCGGCCCACTAGCAATAATAACTCGTTGGGCCCACACCACAGCCCAAAATGCTTAAGTCCAGTTATTATTACTAATGTCCATATCTCATATAAATCTAATCACAATTCCATCCACATCCGATATGGGACTATTGGGGCGTCACATATAAACACTGCTTTTGCAGCCAAGTCAGCTAAAAAGCTTTCATGTTGGATCAAATCTTCGAGTTTGAACTAATCAAATTTCAGACTGTTGATATGATTTTCTTAGATTGTATTCCGGGAAAGACAATTGAAAGAAATTTTGAAAGTTATCAACTACTAGGAAGAATATGTTAAGATTATGTGGAAGCATTGAGCCTTTGAAGGTTATGATCACAGCATCAGTAACTGGTTAGTGCACAACATCACCTTCTTGCTCTAAAATGTTCAGAAGGGAGGAAACAAATGATACTACAAGGGACCTCTAGCTGGTTAGCATGTGTAGTTATGCGACTTTGTTGACACCTTTCTCAACCTATTGCTCCTCCGTAAGCAACCAACACCTGTGGGATTGAAAATTCCGTATGATTCGCCATAACTTTTCCAGCAGAAGGGCTTCTGCAGAGCTTGAGAATTGTTTTCTGGTGAGAGTTTGACATTAATCAGATTGAGACCGCTGCATGGAGCGCTGTCGCTGCACGCAAGATGCATTGGTTGAGAAGTATACGTCCCGCTTATCCCTTTGTAAGTGACGTCGGATATCGCCACCGCGTCTGTCTTGTTCTTGCATGATTTCTTGTTGCAGTAGTACTGGTTGATCACGATCGGGATCTCGACATTCGAGACTTTGACGTTGGAAAATGTTATGTTCTTTACAGATCCTACACCTCCCTGAGAACACAAACTCGTAGTTCGTTCGATTCGATTGCTTCTTTTCCCATATTATGTGCAATATTAGTATAGAAGATAGTACTTTCTCGAAAAATTACCTGCCAGGTTTTGATCCTGACTCCCGACAAAGCATTCTGCACATTGATGTTATCAACAGATACATCAGAAACACATGCCAAGCTATTGCCTCTGCCGAGTCCTCCCAAGCTGCAATTATTACACCAAGGTCAAATTCGAAGCAATTTGGTAATATATATATTCCTTGGTTTTAGACTTTCATTGGTTTCTTTACCTGATTCCATGGCCTGGGTTGCAGTTGACATTGTGTATGCGGATGTTTGAGCATCCGGTTTGTATCGACACACAATCGTCACCTGCAAAATATGTCAGAACTCAGAACTGATGAGCTGCTGCAGAATTGAAGACTTCCAAAGTATGCTACTGAAATCTACTTGAATAATCAACTAACATAAAGTTCAGATGGCTGCCAATACCACATCCGATGTTCGAGTTCTTGATTTCGACGTCTCGAGTATTCTGAAGGTGAATGCCGTCAGTGTTCGGGCTATCCTGCGAAGAAGAAATGGTGAGGCTTTTCACTTTAATCCCCCGAGAACTGTCGAACTTCAGGTGGCATTGAGGGCTGTCGAGAATTCGGATGTCGCGCACGGTAATATTGTAGCTCTTGTAGAATCTTATAACCTGGAAAGACAACTTAATAACATTGGTTCTGCCTCTTTTTTACAATATGGAAAGTGAGATAAAAAATTAAAGATAATTTTTCATTGAGTAGCCAGTCATACTGTTGGTCCTGTCTCTGGTTTCGCTTTCTGCAATACAAAGCGCAAGAAATTATTTTGATCACATTAGTATAAAAGGAAAGGGATCAAAATCTGATAACATGTGATGTGAATCTGAAATGCTGGATGATATTGCAGTCATTATCTTACCTGAGACTGATGGAATTGAGAGGTATTCCTCAACTGCGAACCTTGGCCGTCGAGTGTGCCACTTCCTTGGATGGTGAAATCATGAAGCCACTTAAAGTTCAACCACTGGAGAAGATTGCATTTAGGCCATGCAGATGTACTTGAAGGTGCTAAGATTGTCCCATCTATCTGAAAATTTACCATTAGTTAAACATATTTCAGGACATACTAGACACTACCAACAAAATCGTCTTCGAAAACCAAGATGTTGCAGCTTAACAATCAATCAATCAATAGTCCATATTCTAAGGATCTGCTGCATGGCCTACTTCCGAATAAGCTTATGCTCCTTTCTTGTCCATCTCCAGATAGGTTGTGAGAAGAGTGTAGACTTAGGGGATTCTCTAGAGGGAAGGAAACTAGCCACAGTTGCCACTACCCGGTGGGTCATATGGTTGGAAAGGAATAAAAGAATATTCAAAACAAAGAAGCAGGTGTCGAGCTATCTACTGTCGGAGATCCGATCGTATAGGAACATCTGGAATTCTTTCTGCACCTCTTGATCTGGTCGTTCGGGAAAAGTTGGAACTCCTTCTCCACGTCTCTCTTTTTTTTTTTCGCTTTGCTTTTCGCTTTGGCGGACCCGAGGCCTGGTTGCCTCAGTTTGTAGCTAAGTTCATCCACCAAATGAATGAAGCGGTAGCATGCTACCTCGTTCTCAAAAAAAAAACAATCAATCAATAGTAAAAGGTTTCAAATTGTCGAAGAGCACCCTAAGTCTGCGAATCACGATCCTTTTCTTAAAAGTGTACAGCTTCAAATAGAGGGAGAAAATGTTAAGAGTGGGAAAGATCATGAAGAGAGGACCTGGAGAATAAGATGAGGCATGCAAGGACCTTGGAGAGTGACTGGCTTGATGAGGAAATTGTATCCTGTGGGGATCTCTAAGGTGGCCTTGGAAACTTTGCAAGCTGCTTTCCATGCTGCTACAAGTGCCTGCCAACAGTATATTTGCAAATTAGTAGGAGTTCAAAGCAATACCGAAAACATCATAAATCGCCAATTGGCGCATTTGATCAATTGAATAACTTCATCATTATTGGACTGGATTACGTGAAGAAATTGACGAAAAACGGGTGATAATTTTCATTCCACTATTGTTAGTCAATATTCTCATGAAAAAAATTGTGTCTATGCAAAATGTGGTGCTCGAGGAATTGCAAATGCAAAGCCTACTAATGTTGTTTCTATGTAGAAAGGGAGTTAAATTCTGAAAACCAATGTAATTATGCATGCACTTTTATGTATTAACAGGTTGAGTCATGCTACATGACAATGAAGCATGAATTCTAAAGCTTTTTAAAATACCTTCGAATCGTCGGAGACTCCATCTCCTGTACCTCCAAAAGACAAGACACTGAAGATCCTTGAACCATAGCGAGGAGGCGGAGAAGAGTAATTACACAAATAATCTTTGCAAAGTATCTGTTTGCCTTCTGTGCTTGCGCCTACATCATCTTCATGCTTGTTTGTTCTGCCTGGCCTTTTCTGGCTCTTCACTGATGATATTGAAGGTATTATAATGTTGGAGAATGCCAACAAAAGAAGTAGATGACACACAAGTGAGTGAGTCTGATTTGCCATTTTAACCTTTTGATTTGTTACTTCACTTGCAGTTTGGCTCTTTTGCAATTGGCTAACTTGAGTTTGAACAGGTGGTTGCAGGTACTATAAATAAGAACAAGGTTACCACTTCTCCAGGTACATTTTTTTTTGTGACTAAATAGTGTCCTTCTAACCACTTTTCACTTAGTTAATTAGCATTAGCATTTGCATTTTTCATCTTTTTTGTTCCTAGCTTTTTAAAGATTAAATGAAAGTAATTGTGGTTATGTGGTTGCGGGTTCTGATAATTCTGTTGTTTTTTAGTTGTTTTGTAAAAATAGATGTAACACTAGCAATAATAATTCGTTAGGTCCAAACAACAACCCAAAATGCTTAAGCACAGTTATTATTACTACTGTCCATATCTCATATATATATCCAATCACAAATCCAATTCCATCCGATGTGGGATTATTGGGGTGTCACAAACTCCTCTGTTTACGCCTGACGTCCTCGTCAGCCCAAACACACACAACAGTCCAAGATCACCAGGCGATGCGAGACTTGTCTCGCTAGTTCTGTCATCTAGACCCAAGCTCAGCTGAGACTCGTCACATACTTCTGGCTGGTGATTAGCTCCGATACTAAATATAACGGCCTAGCCCACTAGCAATAATAACTGGGGGCTTAAGCATTTTGAGCATTTTGAGCTGTGGTTTGGACCTAAAGAGTTATTATTGCAAGTGGGCCGGGTCGTTACATTTGGTGTCAGAGCCCCGAATTATTTAACACCCTAATAATGCCACATCGGATGGAATTGGATTTGTGATTGGGTATATATATAAGACATGAATACTAGTAATAATAACTGAATTTAAGCATTTTTGGCTGTGGTTTGGACCTAAAGAGTTATTATTGCTAGAGGGCCGGATCGTTATATTTAGTATCAGAGCCCCGGATTATTTAACACCCTAATAATCCCACTTGGATTTGTGATTGGGTATATATAAGACATGAATACTAGTAATAATAACTAAATTTAAGCATTTTTGACTGTGGTTTGGACCTAACGAGTTATTATTGCTAGTGGGCCGGGTCGTTATATTTGGTATCAGAGCTCCGAATTATTTGACACCCTAATAATCCCACATCGGATGGAATTGGATTTGTGATTGGGTATATATAAGACATGGATACTAGTAATAATAACTAAATTTAAGCATTTTGGGCTGTGGTTTGGACCTAACGAGTTATTATTCCATATTCTTCGGCATACGAAATGGCCAGCATGTGTGGTCATGCATTCTCAGTCTCATGTGGTGGTCATAACAGGCAAAAGGAATTAAAAAGTAAGAGAGCAGTGTAACATAACTGACTGGGCCCAGAGAGTAATTCCATTTTTAAATACCGAAAGATGCGAAAAGTGCTAAAGATGGATTACATAACTGACTGGGCCCAGAGAGTAATTCCATTTTTAAATACCGAAAGATGCGAAAAGTGCTAAAGATGGATTCTGATAAGATAAAAATTGGATTGAACCTCTAAAGCAGTTAGTGTTATGATGGATATTATTATTGTAGTGAATTCAGATTTAAAACTTCTTAGTTTATTGAGAGTGCCATGGAATCTTAATTAATTTGCCACTGGACTCTGTACAACCAAAGATCTTAATAATTCCATCAATGAAAGCACCAGTGAGCTGTGACATGAAACAATAACTTTGCTAACGATTCATTTAAATTATTTTGAACTATTCATGTCATTTTCCCCTTCAAAGTCGGCAACAGTGGTCCTTAATTTCTCCAGGCACTGCACTCAGACAAGCTCCCTTTCAAGTGCATGCCCCCCCTCATTGGATTAATGCACCAAAAAATGTCAGCTACTGTTAATTCCACTACAACTTTTAAGTCAAAATCCCAGGACTAAAACTCCAACAATTTGAATCTCCATATTCTAATGTGATCAGGAAAACAATCTTAATTTTGCAATATGTTGAAGGTGATTAGTGATCAAATAGGTAAGTGTGGATTTTGGTTTTGTGCTGGGGTGCATGTTCATGTTGAAGGAAGGGACAAAAGGGAAGGATTGTATGCATGCCTGCTCCTTTTTGTCTGTTACTAAATTTAGACCATTTTGGCTTTATGAGGATGGGCAACAACCAACAAAAAATACATGGCAGCTTTGTCCCTCTTTTCCACATGCAGAAACTGAGCTTGTGGGAATCTGCAGCATAGGATTTTCTTTGTTGCACTCATGCTGTGACCTGATCTGTCACTATGTTTATAATAAGAGTTCCCAGGCATATGATATGATCACCTTGGGCACTTAAAATTGACTAAATGAGACACTTATCACATTTACATGCGCCTTTGGCCTTTGCAAAGTACTGTTCAAGGAGAGTTGTTCCGAAGAAATCCTAACCATTTCTCAATTCATAACCCTGCATTAATTTGCTTCTGGCTGTAGCTAAAAGCAAATGCTTCAAACAAATTAGAACTTCTACCTTCAGGGCTTAGAAATTTATGTTGGTGTTTTCGTAGACGACTGAGACGCCCCCAATAGTCCCACATCGGATGTGATTGTGATTGGATATAAGAGACATGGACATTAGTAATAATAACTGGGTTTAAGTATTTTGGATTGTGGTTTAGGCCCAACGAGTTATTACTGCCAGTGGGTCGAGTCGTTGCGTTTGGTATCAGAACCAACCACCAACCGGAGTGCAGTGCGTGACGAGTTTCGACTGAGCCAGGGTCTGAAAGACAAGGTGACGGACTATGTCAGGATCTGAATGACGAAGTTAGCGAGACAAGTCTCACATCGCCGGATAAACTTGGGCTCTGTGTGTGTTTGGTTTGGGCAGACGAGAACATCAGGCCTAAACGAGACATGGACAGTAGTAATAATAACTGGGCTTAAGCATCTTGGATTGTGGTTTTGGCCCAAAAACTATTATTGCTAGTGGACCGGATCGTTACAACGACTTGTTCGCCAAAGAACTATTTGTTGCGGCTTCTGAAGTTGAGTAGCACAAGAGGAAGGATCATGAAATCTTAATGTTCTTAATTACAAGCAAAGAAAATTGTTACAACATATCAAAGAGGCAATCCCACCCAACAAGCCCAATGGGCTTGGCCCAACATATTTTGGGCCCCCCCGCTAAGGCCTAGTTTGGATGTCGAAATAAATTACTCAATGATAATTTATTTTTTTCTTATTCCAAAAATAACTTGAAGGGGCCAAATATGGTACCTCACTCTAAATATCTCACTCTAAACAAGTGTACTTAAAAGAAATATTGGATTTGAAGCTGGAATATTATTACTATGAACTAATTTATGGGGAGTGATGGAAAACAACAGAGCTCTAGATAATTTTTATGTGGATAGTCACAAAATTAGCATAAGATCAGATTATAGAAAAATATATTATTGCTAACATAGTCTCCTAGATAAAACAGAATTTTAATTGAGTCTACAGTTGGTATCAAAACCGAATACTAGCCGGAAGTGTGAGTGCTTAGTGCTATGCGGAATAAAGTGCTATAATTTGAACATGACGAGGACTGTTACGTTCCGAATAATCCTACATTAGATGAAAATAAAAATATGATTTAGTGCTACGGTTTGGACCTGACGAAGACTATCACACCCCACGTCGGATAGAAATATTATCTGGTAGTGAGTGCTAAGCGACTATGCGGGGTAAAATATTATGGTTCGAATCTGACGAAGACTATGACGCCCCAATTGGTGCTATGGTTTGGAATTGAGTCATAATAATTTCACATCAGATAAAAAATAAAAATTTTAATTTGGATTTTAGATAATTTGAGCCCAACAAATTATTAGTGTCGGCGGATCAGATAGTCAATTAATTCAACTGTGTTAATTTTGTATGGCAGCTACAACTGTAAAAACAAAAGTGTGATAAACAACATATATATTGTAGATTGTAGATTAGCCAAATTAATACAAACAGGGAATGGATACCACCTAAACCAGTAAAAGCAACTTAAAAAAACTATCTGGTGAATAGAGAGAGAGGGAGAGAGAGGTGCTAGCCATGTGTGTTGACTGCCTCCCAGACCAAATTCTTCGGCGCGGGGTTGGCGAGGTCGCGCGCCTGCAGGGCGGCGGCGCGGAGGGTGGCGAGGGTGCGGACGTTGGCGTCCCAGAAGGAGAAGGTGGAGTACTGCAGGCCGTGCTTCTTGCAGAGCTCCCGGACCATCGGCGCGACGCGGCGGAGCTGGCCGCGCGGCAGGCGCGGGAAGAGGTGGTGCTCGACCTGGAACTGCAGTCCGCCGTGGAACCAGTCCATCCAGGGCGAGCACGATATGTCGAGCGTCCCGTCCGTCTGCTTCTCGAACCAGTCGTTCCCCCTCGGCGGCCCGAGGTATACGCTGGACGAGAAGTGGTTCAGGCAGAACTGCACGTGCTGCACGCCGGTCACCGCGAAGCTCACGAAGACGTACGCCACCCTCTCCTGCCAGGACGGCAGGAACGACAGCAGCAGCGGGAACCACGTCCAGAACACCAGCAGGCCGACCAGCTCCTGCTTGCGGTGCGGCACGCGCTTGGCCGGGGACAGCAGCAGGAGGAAGGACTGCGCGAAGAGGTTGACGCGGGCGACGCACATGACGGGGTAGAAGGTCCAGTGCTGGTAGCTGATGAAGAGCCGCGCGACCCGGTCGAAGGCCATGGTGCGCTCGTAGAACGCCGACCGCAGCGACGCGAACAGCTTGGCCGAGACGGCGAAGATCGGCATGTGCTGCAGGTCCGGGTCGAAGTTCAGGCTGTTGCAGGCGATGTGGTGCGCGTTGTGGTTCTGCTTCCACCACTCGATGCTGATCCCCGCCAGACAGTTTCCCGTCAGCACCTGCACGAATCGATTCAGTCCGGGGGCGGAGGCCGACATGACGTTGTAATGTCCCGAGTCGTGCCCGAGGAACCCCGACTGCATCCACATCGCCCCCATCAGCGCCGCCGAGAGCAGGTGCGCGGCGGCGCTCGACGAACCGACGACGCCGTAGACGGCGGCGGCGAACATGGCGAGCATGGCCGCCAGCAAGACGAGCACGCCGCGGCCCTTCTTCTCGAACAGCCCCGTCCGGGCGAACTCGGCCACCAGGCGGCGGTAGTCGCGGGAGACCTCGGAGACGGCGTAGTCGGCCAGACGGCCGACGCAGAAGCGGTCGAGCAGCGCCCAGGCCGACGGCGGGTGGTAGGCGACGAACGCGTCGGTGACGTCCTGCCCGGCCAGGCTGAGCAGCGGGATCGTCCCGCCCGGATGATGCTCCGCCCACGCCGTCACGTCGTACACCTTCCCCTGGATCGAAATCCACATGTCCGTCGCCTTGTTGTGCCGCCGCAGCTCCTCCGTCGTAATGTGCTTCGACTCCATCGTCCTCTCTCTCTCTCTCTCTCTCTTTTTCTCTTAATATTCAAATATCTAAGAGAGAGAGAGAAGAGGAGGAGGAGGAGGAGGAATGGAGACTCCTCCTCTTCTTCTTCTTCCTTTCTCTTTCTCTTTCTCTCTCGAGGAGGAGGAGAGTGAGAGGAAAAGAAAGGGTAATAATGAAAGAAAGAGAAGGTTGTTGTGAGCGTCGTGATTTGATTGGTTGAAATAAGGAAAAACGGTTAAGGAGGAGTGGTGGAAAACGCACGACGAGGAGGGGTCCAGCGTAGAAAATGGGGGGTACTCCAATATATTGACGTGTAGAATAATGCAGTAAAAAATATGCGAAACCGTAGAAAAGTAAATTTAAAATTTTTATGCGGAGGATCTAGAAACAAAGCGGTGTAATGGATGTACGGTTGCACCTGGTGGTGCAGTCTGCTTGTACGATCCAGCGCGTTCCTGGCGCCGAATCTGGCAATGCCAGCCAGCCATTCCTTTCTGAACTAATTCCTTATTTTTCCTTATTTAAAAAAATATTCTCAATTTAGTCTATCTTTTCAAAAAAAAAAAAACTTATAACTTAATAATATTTAAAATTAATTTTATACAGCTTTATGTAAATATATATCGAATAACAAATATATTTTTATAAAATTTAACTTTTTTATATTTATCCTCCTAAATTGTTCATATATGTTTCTACCGTCAAATCTCCGTTAAAAAAATATAGTTAATCATAAGTTAAATGCTTAACCTTGATTAGTTTGTGATATAAATTTATTTTTTTTATCCTTACAGACATTTTTTTACATTATTTGAACAATTGGGACTTTTAGAGATATATTTGAAAGGACAAAAATAATATTTTACATATATTTTATTAAAAAATAAATAATAAACTAACCGTAATAAAGATATATATGAACAACTAAAATTTTTTGAAAAGATAAATATGAAAAGTTGAACTTTATAGAAATATATTTGCTATTCGATATATTTTCAAGGATATATATATATATATATATATATATATATATATATATATATATATATATATAATTAATCTAATATTTATATAAATTTATATGTTAATTAGGAAAGAGAATTATTTTTCCTCTCTCCCTCCTTCCCCATTTTTCAAATAATTTAATAATACTTATTAATTTAAATTATTATTTAATTAAACTATATAATTGATATTATTAAATATATGATAGAATTACATACTCAAAAATAAAATTTGATATTATTGAAAACAAATATAATGTAAAATAATAATATAATTGTACATTAAATATAAATAAATATATTATTATTATTATTATTATTATGATTATCATATGCTCGATATGAT
Source organism: Tillandsia fasciculata (assembly GCA_029168755.2). Taxonomy (NCBI): domain Eukaryota; kingdom Viridiplantae; phylum Streptophyta; class Magnoliopsida; order Poales; family Bromeliaceae; genus Tillandsia; species Tillandsia fasciculata. The sequence continues at coordinate 26,610,723 of CM054936.1, read as the reverse complement.
GAATAGTTAATATGACGACACAGTAGACATAAAAATAATATGACTAACAATAATATGACTATACATAGTTGATATAACTAAAAAAATCGATAGTATAAAAATAATATGATTATACATTATATAAAAATAAAAATAAATAACTATATATCACATATATGATGCTTTGGAAAGTGGAAGAGAAGAGGGGAAAAAAAATAATTTTTTTCTTCTAATTAATGCATAAATTCACATAAATATTATTAACTTATATATTTTTTTTCTAATTCATTCAAATAAAACTAAATTAGGAATTTTTTTAAAAAGAAAATTAGATTGTAATTTTTTTTTTCAATAAAATTAGATGAAGCATTAGTTCTTTCTTTTCTTTTCTTTTCTTTCTTTTATTGTGTGTCCCCACCAAATCTGTACAGTGTATACCAATACCTTCCATTTTAAATTTTAAATTGGCACACTCTCACTTTGCTGCTTTCAAATTTTGAATTTTGTAATGAGTACTTTTACATATGAAGTTAATTTGTCTCCCATTTATGGTAAGTGAATGATTGGTCAGTTTACAATGCATTTTGAGTGAATTTGTCATAAGTTAATAATAATAAAAAAAAATTAGAAAAAAAAAAAGAATACAATAGAAATATTTTTTAAAATAATATGATGGGATTGACGAATTTCAAAGATAACAGTTTGATTGGTTGGAAATATAAATGAGATAGTCAGTATTTCTGTATTTATAGTAAGTGAATATTTGATCGATTTACTTTAATAGTGTTAATGTTTCATAAATATCTAGTCACATCCTAATTATTATTACTAGTGTGCCGATGTGAAAATAATGTCAAATTATTATTACTAGTGTGCCGATGTGAAAATAATGTCAAATTATTATTACTAGTGTGCCGATGTGAAAATAATGTCAATGTATTAATGTTAATGTCTCATATATATATATATATATCCAATTACCCTAGTAATAAAGTCAAATTATTGTTACTAGTGTGCCGATGTGAAAATAATGTCAATGTCTCGTATATATATCCAATCACACCCTAATTATTATTACTAGTGTGCCGATGTGGGATTATTGATATTATTACTAGTGTCAATGTTTCATATATACCCGCCTAATTATTATTATTAGTGTCAATGTCTCGTATATACTCAATCACAAATCAAATTTCATCCGATATGAGATTATTGGGGTGAAACAAACTCCCCCCGACGAACAAATTCAATCCCATCCGATGTGGAATTATTAGGGTGTCACAAACTCCCCCCAACGTCCTCGGCAGCCAGACGAACAAATTCAATTCCATCCGATGTGGGATTATTGGGGGGTGTCACAAACTCCCCTCGACGTCCTCGTCAGCCTAAAACAGCCCAAAACAGCCCGGCTTATCAATCCCATCCGATACGGGATTATTGGGGGGTGTCACAAACTCCTCCCGACGTCCTCATCAGCCCAAATACACACAACCCGATTTATCTCGCTAGCCCTGTCATCTAGATTTAGGCTCAGCCGAAACTTATCACACACTTTCGGCTGGTGACTATCTCTGATATCAAATGTAACGATTCGGCCCACTAACAATAATAACTAAAATCACAACCTAAAATACTTAAGCCCAGTTATTATTATTAGTGTTCATGTCTCATATATATATATATATACCCAATTACAAATCCAATCTCATTCGATGTGGGATTATTAGGGTATCAAATAAGCCAATAAAAAAAAAAAAAAGAAGAAAAAGCATAATACAAATATTTTTTAAAAAAATTATGATACGATAGATGAATTTCAGAAGAACAATTTGATTGGTTGGAAATACATAAAAGATATTGTGACCGTTGTATTTTTTTTTTTTTTTTTTTTTGCCAAACAAGAACTAATTGTATCAATTTAAAATTTCATATTGGATAGATAATGATAACTATCTGGGTCTATAAGGAATAAAACATTCTAGTCTTCATAACTTGGATTCAAATTGAACTTGATTTAAGTTGATATTTTAAACCTGCAAATAATATAGCATGCTATCCGTTTTATTTATTAAAAAAATATATATAAATAGCTACAAATGTAAAGTAGCCAGGCCTATAAGGAGCAAGAAAGAAAAAAAAGAAAAGGAAAATGAAAAGGTAAAATCAATTATGGTTGTTTTGTAATGGACACATCAGAAACTAAATAGAGAGAGTCTGTAATATTCCAATAGTCATATATCGGATGGAAAAAAAAAAATTAATTGATAATAGATAAGGCTAGAAATTTGATAATTGATATCCGATGTGCCGAGTTCAAAGCCTAATTACTACTTACTCTAATGAGTTATTATTGCGAACTCGAGTCATTGTCTCACCAGACTAGCGATTTTTCTGAAAACTGTTGACTGACCTGATATTCTTAAAGATCACACTATTTTGCTCCAGCCATGAGACATTCTCCTCTTCAATACCCATTTTCAGACAGTCCAGACATCAAATCTTGCATCTTGTTAAGGAACTTCACAAGAAGAAAAACCTGCTGTAAAACGAATCTCGGGCCCGTTTGGATTCGGTATAGAACCGAAAATAGGAGAGATATTTCTCTTATTCTTTCAAAAGCATCAGGAATCAATTGGCATAGTTTGTTCCGGCACAATTAGAATAAGTGAGAATTACTGTTCTCACTCTTTCCAACCACCCTCTTATATTTTTCTTAAATACCCTCCCACGTCTACCGAGGCACCATCTCTCACCTTATTATTACATAATAAAATTTGAGGGTAAAAAAGTAATTTACCTAAATTAAAACTCTTTATTCCTCTTATTCTTCATTCTCATATCAAATACAAAATCTCTTATCCCAGGAACCATTCCAAACGTTTTTTTACAGTAGTTCCGTATTTTATATTTATTCCTGGGCTAAATTACAGAAAACCCCTCTGTCATATCCCGCTTTTCCACTTTACCCCATGTCATTTAAAAGTCGACAATCTGCCCCCTCGTAATTACCGAATTGTCTTTTGGGGGCAACGACGTTAACGGAAATGGTAAATTGACGAAAATGCCCTCTTTTTTTTTTTTTTCCCTTTTCTATTCCGAAGTCTTTTTTTTTTTTTAAGGGATATTTTCTAAGGGTATTTTGGGTATATGAAATTATATTTTCAAAAAAACTGACGGTCAACTGACGGTCAATTGACGGGGGGGGTTATTGTACAATTCGGTAATTACGAGGGGGCAGATTGTCGACTTTTAAATGACAGGGGTAAAGTGAAAAAGCGGGATATGACAGGGAGGTTTTCTGTAATTTAGCTTTATTTCTGAAATAGCTAGTTCTGTCTTATCTCATTACCAAACGGGCCTGAAAAGATAATCAACTGTTTTGCAATCTGCAGCACACAGGGCACGCACACATTTGGTCTCCCATCCACCCAGATCTTTAGCTGGGCTTCTCAATATATATCAAGAATAGGATTGGGCTATATAAACCCATCTTACTATCTAAGAGACTTGGGTTGAAGTGTAGAGACTTACTTATTAGTCCTCTACTATCTTATCTCTCAAAAGGCCCATATTTTTCAATTTAAATTGGTCTTAGGCTTTGTGTTACGATGATCACGCAAATAAAAATGAAAAAGGGGGTCGTAAAGTAAACAAATGTGACATTTCAATAGTTTCACATCGGATGAAAATAAAATTATAATTAGATTTATAAAAAATCATAGATATGAGTAATAGTAACTGGGCTTAAGCATTTTGGGTCGGTGGTTTGAATCCAACAAGTTATTATTACTAGTGGGCAGGGTCGTTATATTTGGTATTAGAGCCAATCACCAGTCGAAAGTGTGTAACGAGTCTCGGCTAAGTCAGAGTTTGAAAGATAAGGTGACAGAGTATATAAGGGAAAATAATTGGATCTTGAGCTGGTAGTTTATGCTCAAGGAGTTATTACTGTTAGCGGATCGAATCGTTACAATAAATCAGAACATAACACAATAATTTATGTGAAAAAAAATTTACAAGAAAAAATTACAGGAGTAAAAAGAAGAGAATTTTACTATATAAAAAAAGAAAGTATATTTTTTAAAAATTACAATACGTAATACCGCCTCTAAAGTAAAATAGAAAGAAAATGACATGTTTGTTCCTTTAAACGATTTTTTTTTAAAAATTCTGATCCAATCCATATTGTTTAGAAACTCTGTCCTCTGCTTTCACCGCAGACGTTTTCTATCTTCTTTACGAATTATTTTTTCAAAATTTATTGCGTCGTGAAGCTAACAACGAATTGAAGGCATTTAACACTTTGCTTATAATAAGACTAATCAACTGTTCCTAGTGCAAGTGGCAAAGAGCTTGGTGGTTGATACCTGAGTTCGAAGCCTAGTTGTTTCACATTTCCAGCTAAGTTTATTTCAAAAATAAACGAAGCGGGCAACATATTATCTTTCTCTCTCTCTCTCTCTCTTCTCAAAAAAAAAAAAAAAAAAAAAAAAAAAAAAAAAAAAAAAAAAAAAAAAAAAAAAAAAAAGACTAGAGAATGTCTTATATATCTATGGCATATATATATATATATATATCACTTAAATTGTATACAAAAGTAGTCTTATTAAAATATAATAAGTTCATGATGGGACTCTTTATTTGACTCCTTAGTTTTTGGATCCTATACAACATGCAAAGGAATCATCTTCCCATAAAGTGGGTTTCTTGTCCTTAATAAGTGCTGTTAGGAGGAAAGTAGATAGAGATGAAGTTGTTTTCAACTATAAATATTTTTTATAGTTGTTTTCAATTATAAAATATTTTTTTTCATCTTCTCTTATGCTAATGTCAAAATTTTTATTAAAGAAAAAAATAGACTCTCTACCAACCAAATAACAGTGAAAATTTAATCTTTACTTAAACTTCACGATAACTGCAAGTCATTTTTAATATAAAAATTAATTATGAGCAAACAAATAGAGCCCCTAAGAACTCCAATGAGTAGTGGTTTTTTTTCTTTTTATTTATTTATTTATTTTTTTTTTTTGAAGCTCACTTGCTGCCTAATTCAATTCTTACTTGAATGATTTTTCAACTCGTGTGATTAAGTAAAACTATATCAAGTAAAATCTAGAACATTAAAATGCTAACAACCAAATTAAGAAATATATATATATATATATTATGTTGAATGGTTTGATTTAAAACTATTGTACTTTAACTGAGAACCGATCCGATCACGCTCGAATCCCTCCTTCTTTAGGGTTTAGGGTTGATGAAACCACAAACTAAAATTTTCTAATAAATTCTACTAATTATAGTCACTTTTAGTTCTTTTAAATTCTGTTAAAGTAATAAATAGTGGGCCTTTAATTTTTTTATTTTCTAATATATATATATATATATATATATATATATATATATATATAAAAGAATCCGGCTGGAATACTATCGATAGCACCAAGCAATTGGTGCTACCAAGTTTTCAGTCTTTTGATGAAAAGAAGTATGGCCGGATTATACTGATTTTCTATAATTTTTACTATTCAACCAATCATTCACTAAGTCCTAGGGGACCACTATCATCCTAACCGCATATTTCTTAATCCAAACACTAAAAAATTGAAAACTATCGATAGCACCAAGTTATTGGTGCTATCAAGTTTTTAGCCATTGGATGAAAAAATATGCGGTTGGGATTATAGTGGTTCCCTAGGATTTACTAGGTGGTTGGTTGAATAGTAAAAATCTTAGGGGACCATTATAATTCCAACCGTATATCTTTTCATCTAACGGCAAAAAACTGGATAGCACCAATTGCTTGGTGCTATCGATAGTATTCTAGCCGGACTATATATATATATATATATATATATATATATATATATATATATATATATATAAACTTAGTTTTGCGATGAGTAGATTCAAACAAGCAAGATAGAAGCAAACTATGTTCTCGTCAGTCCAAATACACATACAGTTTAAGATCATTAAGCGATATGAGACTTGTCTCGCTCACTAGTCTTGTTATTCAGACTCTGACATAATTTATTATCATATCTTTCAGATCTTGACTCAGTTAAAATTTGTCACATATTTTTGACTGATGATTAATTTCGATACCAAATATAAATTCGTAACATAACGCATTTTACCCATGCCCTTCATATCCAACTATTTTGAATACACTAAACTATCGAATTGTATTGCTATAACGGCTCTTCACGAAAACATTATGTTCATAAAAGTTACTAATTCAATTGCGCCACAACTCTCATATTTGTAATTTAAAATCATCGAATCATTAACTCTAATACTGTGGGTAATCATTTATTTTTTACTAATTATTTGAAAAATAATTATATATTTACATGTGAATTTTCAACAAAAGCTAACCATAGTTGAAAATAATCATGCTCTATTTAAAATTACAAATAAATTATATTACGCAACAAAAATGTAGATTGTTGAGTGCTTTAACTATGCTTGATTTTAATAATTTTTTTTTTTAAAAAAAAAGTTAGAATAAATAATGCTGCTGCAGCCGTATTTTCTGACATGATTGGGCCGGCGCACAAGACTTGACTGCACTGACCCAATTTCTGCGTTCACACCATCAAATTCAAGACGAAGTTTTAATTTCATACAACAGCAGCAGCAGAAATCCCATCACTTTCTTATTGGTTTTTTCTAGATAATTTTAAATAAATAAATATATTTTTTTAAAAAAATAATTAAATTACAGAAAATTTTTCTGTAATATTTTACTTTTTTTTTACTTTGTCCCTTATTTTTTAAAAGACTATATCTTGCCCCCTCGTAATTATCGAAATATGTATTTACCTCCGCCGTCACGATTCCGTGAGTGAATCGTCAGTTTTTTTAAAAATATTATTAGATATACCCAAAATACTCTTCAAAAATGACGGGAAATAAGTCTAAATCCCTTTCTCTTTCCTCCCTTATCTTTTCCCTCCAATATAAGGTAAAGGTATTTTCGTTAATTTACCTCCTCCGTTAACGCAGTTGCCCCTTAAAGACAATTCGGTAATTACGAGGGGGCAAAATGTAGGCTTTGAAATAGGAATAATTGCCTGTGTAACCCTGAAATCTGAAGAAATATCTGATTTACCCCTCTTATTTTTTTCTTTCCAATATACCTTTCATACGTTCCACCGTTAAGGGTTAAACTAGAGTTAAATAATAATCGGAGTTGAAAACTATAAGATATACCTATTTTGCCCGGGTTTAGAGTTTAGGGTGGTTTTAGGGTTTAGGGTTTAGGATTTTTTAGGGTTCTAGGGTTTACGGTTTAGGGTTTTTTAGGGTATATTTGTGTGACGCCCCACTTCCCAGGGGGTCACCCATCCTAGAACTACTCTAGCTCTAGCACGCTTAACTCTCATGTTCCTCTTGGATTTTGCTACCATCCAAAATGCTATAGCCGGGTTAGAGATTTTAGTCCTATTATATCATTTAGCTCTAGCACGCTTAACTCTCATGTTCCTCTTGGATTTTGCTACCATCCAAAATGCTATAGCCACGCTTAACTCTCATGTTCCTCTTGGATTAGCCGGGTTAGAGATTTTAGTCCTATTATATCATTTATATAGAGGACTAATCCAATTTCCGGGTTCCCCCCTTTAAGCCCTGACGTCAATTTCCGGGGGTGTCACATTCTTCCCCCCTTTAAGCCCTGACGTCCACGTCAGGCTCAAGCACACTCACAAGCACCAGGCGATGTGTGACTCGTCTCGCTAGCCTTAGCCGACCTTGTGAGGAGCTACACTCCACTCACAACGGTCATTAGCCGGGGAGCCTCGCTCTACCCGCTATATAACCCTGGCTCAGCCGAGACTCATCTCACATTTCCGGCTGGTGAATGGCTCTGATACCAACTGTGACGCCCCACTTCCCAGGGGGTCACCCATCCTAGAACTACTCTAGCTCTAGCACGCTTAACTCTCATGTTCCTCTTGGATTTTGCTACCATCCAAAATGCTATAGCCGGGTTAGAGATTTTAGTCCTATTATATCATTTATATAGAGGACTAATCCAATTTCCGGGGGTGTCACAATTTGAAAGGGCAAAATGGTAATTATACACAGATAACGGCAGTTCCAAACGGTACCCTAACAGAGTTTAACTTCAGGGGTATTTTGGAAAGAAGTTGGAACGTAAGAAGGGTAGTTTTAATATTAGCCTTCTAAGAGGGGTAAATTTGAAAATAGGAAAATTTTTAGAGGTATATAGAAAATTGCCCCTAAAAAATAATATATTATTTATTTTATTTATTTTTAAAATAAATTTAACTGAAAATGTAAAACAATTAGGATTCGAACTCGAACTCTCAAGTATCAATTATCAAACTCTTTATTACTTATGTTAGTGACTCAAATGAATTGTGACAGCACCATGGATAGTATAAGTGTCGAAACAAACGCCAACAAAACTAATTTTATATTTGAATAAAAATTAAATTAATTTTTAAAATTAAAAAAAATGTGGTTATATAATTAGATTAAAATAGTAAAAATATAAAAATATATAATTTTAAAATAATAATATTTTATCTAATTAATTAACAAAAAAATATTAATTAAATAATAATTTAACTTATTTAATTAATTATTGAGTGTTGTCAATAAATAATTTAATTAACTATAAATAATTTAATAAATTAATTAGTTAATTATTTAATAGTTAGATAATTAGTCAATACAATAATTAGATTAGTAAAATATTAAATTAATTAAAGAGTTAATATAATAATTAAAATTATATATATATTTAATTAAGCTTGTTCTCAAGTGGGAATAAGTTTGTTCCAAAAAAAAAAGAAGAGTGAAATAGTAGCTCTAGTCTTATACCAGCTTGTTCTAGAGATGAGAATTACTATTCTTATTTATAACCAAACGTGTTTGGAGAATAAAACTGAAACTAATACCTTATTCTTCAACCAAACAGGACTCTAGAATTGAAGCTAGGATGATATCTTTGTTGGCTATTTATTTATAGGTTAAAAATATGTTTAACTTTTTGTCCCGTGACAATAGGCTCAGGAAACTAATAAATTGAGTTAGGTGAGCCCAATAAGTTGAGTGGGATTGCGGTTCACAATAAACCTAACGGTAAGAGGCCTAACAATAGACTTAATGTCAAGACGGGTTGAGTCCGGTCGAGACCCGCGCGTGGGCGCTGTATTTGTACGTTTTAAATGAATTGATTGCGTATTCTTAACGAGGAACGGGACCATGTAGAGGCCCACAATAGCCATGGCCCCTGCTCCCGCCCCTAGTATTTTCAAAATTATATAGAAGTCCTATACTAAAGTAATAATAATAAAAAATATTATAAAGTTTAGGGGACAAAAGGGATTTTTTTTAAAAAAATTATCGTTTCTTGTGGGCCAAGAAATCCGCAGCCGCCCGCCTCCTCCTCGTAAGTCACGTAACTCCGTAACAGGACTCTCAATCGCTACATCTTTCTCTCCTCTCTCTTTTCAAACCACGACTCTACTCCTTCTCTGAGTTCTCTCGCTCCTTCAATCGCTCTCTCTTAGTCTCTTTTCTCTCTCTCTCAAATCTCAATCTCTCTCTTTTCTATCTCTCAATCTCTGTCTTAGGCTCTTGCTTGCCGCTCAACGCGTAGGCCGAACTACGCAATAAAGCGGTACGCGCCTCCGAGCTCCGGCCTCCCTCCGCGATTCCGCCTCCTCTCCACTCTTTCGCTCATCACGGTCGTTGAAGCCAGCGACCTTCGTACGACTAGCTAAGGTCAAATATTCCCTCAATTCCTTCTTTTTTTTTTCTACTAGTTAAACTAAATTATTTACTGCTAGTAGAATAATTATTATTTGCAATTTATTTTTAGATTTTATTGTTTTTTTTTTTTAACATAACTCTACATGATTTGCAAATTATCTTATAAAGACTAGATCTTAGTCCTTAATTAAATAATTTTTTGACATAATTTTTTTGCAGATCTCTAGGCCAGTATTGTTTTAATGAGAAGGACAACTACACTCGATTCTTTTTTTAAAAGAAAAAATATTGAAAACTCGGAAGCTAATGAATAAGAAGTTATTTATAGAGTTGAGGCTTCGGGTTTCCAAAGTTGTCATTTAAAATCTCCAAGAATCGACATGCCCTTTGAGTGAGATCCTTGATTACGACCCCAAATTTGGGATTATTCCGTTGAACAATATGATGAAGTTCGACGGACATATATAATCAATGGTCCATATCAACCGAGACTTTTGGAATATCCAAAACGTGGGCCTCTTTCTCATTAACGCCGTTTCCAACCTTCCTGGTTTGAATCATTCAAATCGTGGTTAGAATATTCTCCAACCAAAGATGCCACATTTTATCTACCATGTTTTCTCTTTAACAAACAGCATGGGCATTCTTCACAAAATGTCTTTAATGTTGACGGTTTTCATAATTGGGAAAAAGTTAAAGATGAAAAACGATGTGCTTTTCTAAATCATATAGATAGAGAACCAAACTCACCTCATAAAGTTACCGAAAGAGCTTGCGAAGAATTGATGAAATAATCTCAATATATTTAAAATGTGATTCATAGACAAACATCACAACAAAAGGCAAACAATCGTTTACGCCTTAAAGCATCAATAATTGCGGTTAGATATCTTACTTTTCAAGGATGCGCTATGAGAGGTCGGGACGAAAGTAAAGTATCTATTGATCGGGGTGATTTTCTAGAATTATTGAAAGTGCTCTATTTTCTTAATGAAGATATTTCAAAAGTTATTTTAGAAAATTCTCCGCAAAATATTTCTTATATTTCACCGGATATGCAAATTTTTTTTTTGCAAGTTTTAGCAGAGAAAGTAAAAAAAAAAATAGAGATGAAATTGATGACTTCAAATTTTCTATCATGATTGACAAAGCACATGATGAATAAAAAAAAGGAGTAGTTATCTATCGTTTTGAGATTTGTTAATGTACAAAGTTTGATTCAGGAAAGATTTTTTGGTCTTGTTCACATCTCGGATACTAAAGCATTAACCGTGAAAAATCTAATTTATTATGTTCGTTCTCATTATAGTCTTGATATTTAAAATATTCGAGACCAAGATTATGACGGGGCAAGTAATATGAGAGGTGAATGAAATGGATTACAAGCATTAATTTCTAATGATTGCCCCTATGCATACTATATCCATTGTTTAGTCCATCGTCTTCAATTAGCTTTGGTTGCGGCATCTAAAGATGTTCTTGAGGTTTATGAATTTTATTCAAAATTAAATACTATTGCCAACATTGTTGAATCTTCTACCAAATGAAATGATAAACTAAAAAAGTTTCATAGTTTTGAAATGACCGAAATGATTGAAAATAATGAGCTTGAGACAGGAATCAGACTCAATCAAGTTGGCACTTTGCAAAGGGCCGGTGATACTCGTTGGAGTTCACACTTCATATCTATTACGAGTTTGCTAAGAATGTTTAAGGTACTTAAGGTAACATGCACAGCTTTAGAGAATATTATTGATAAAGGATCGATCCAATTCATTTCAACGCGGTGAAGCACATTTAGCTCATAAGGCAATGACGTCTTTTAAATTTGTATTTATCTTGCATATTATGAAAGAAATAACGGAGGTGACCTACATTCTTTGTCAATATTTGCAATGTAAATCTCAAGATATTCTTAATGCTATGCATCTTGTGACATCAACAAAACCACTTATTCAAAAGCTTAGAGATAAAGGATGGAGTTCTCTTTTTGACAAAATAAAGTTATTTTGTGCGAAATATGACATAGAAGTTTCAATTATGTCTTCTCCTTATGTGAGAAGAGGTGGTCGTGCTCATCTTCAACGAGACCACATTACACTTGAGCATCACTATCGAGTTGATATTTTTAATGGTGCAATAGATTGTCAATTGCAAGAATTAAGTGCAAGATTTAGTGATAATATAATAGAATTACTTACTCTAAGTTGTGCTTTAGATTCTAAAGATGGTTGGAAATATTTTAATATTGATAATATTTGTAATCTTGCGAAAATATAATATCCTCAAGATTTTACCGAGTTATAGAAAGAAGAGTTGAGAATAGAGCTTCGTCATTGTGAATTTAAAATTTCGCGACATTCCGATTTACAAAAATTGACAACTATTTCTGAGTTATGTCAATTGTTGGTGGTAACAAGAAAGTCAGAAATATATCCCCTTCTCTATCGATTAGTTAAACTTGTATTAATTCTTTCGGTTTCAACTGCTACTATCGAACGAGCATTTTTGCTATGAATATTATCAAAACCGATCTCCGGAATAAGATGGATGATGACTTTCTCACTAATTCTTTGATCGTGTATATTGAAAGAGAAATTGCCGAAAAGTTTACTATTGATTCAATCATTGATGAATTTCGTGATTTGAAGGAGCGTCGAGCACTATTCTAATGTTTGAATGGTACGCAAAAGTTTTTAAAATTTTCTTTTGCATTTTTGTACATTGAATTCTTATTATATATAATTTACTTTATTAATAATTTTTAAAAATTAATATATTTTGTATAATGTATTTTGACCCTCTAGAAGTAAAATTCCGGCATTGTCCCTGTTCTTAACAGCTCGAGCTTTTAGGATTAATGGTTAGCGCTCATGATTCGACACTCTTTACATGCATAAATTTGTTGAGAATTATATCTTTATATTTTTTACATTGAACAATTTTTTTAATGTCTGAAATTTTTTAATAAATTTATAATATGTATTTGAATTAAAAAAAAAATTAATTATACTAGTAACATGACGTGATTCGAATTTAAGACTTCTCTGGTATTATATTAAATAGTGTAAAATAATTATTATTCTTCAAAATTTTAAAAATTATTTTATATAATTTAATATGGTAACAAAGCATAAGATGATGAAATTTATATGGTATAAAATAAAATCGAATACATACCAATATTCAGGATTATAAATAAAACTGTAAAATAACTTACACAGCGCTATTGAGAAGAAATTCTTGATTAAACAGCGGAAGCAAGAAATTCGGTTGCAATACTAAACAGTACCGACCGAACTAGGTAATCTGATTTTTCCTCCTTTCTCAAGTACTCTTTTATATGGTGTGGATTTAATGGATAATCTTATCAGAATGCATATGAGTAGGTGGTAGGACCAGCACCTCTTTATATAGATTCCAGATCGACTTCTCATTAAAGTCTGATTAGGATTCTATTTAATTTAAATGGATGAAAAATAGATAAGATATACCATATCAAGTAATTCTATATTCTTTATAATTGATCTTATCTATAGTAAATCTAAATTTAAATATAATTAATTAGGCCGCATATATGAAAATTCTAACATAAGAATCTAAGATCTAGTTCCATCAAACTACTAATTTTCTGATAACTTAAGTTTTGGAACAACAAGGATTATTTTATTAAAGAATTTGACATAAATTTTTCTTAAAGTAATTAATTAGATGGACAAATAGAATGGTCCAAACTCTTATAGGAAAACAATTTGGTGTAGTGTATGGGTTGGAGCATCTCTTCCTGCTTCTACTTCAGTTTTTCTGCTACAATCACTTTGAATAATGTATTTAGAAAGGGGCAATTTTTTATATACCCCTAAAAATTTTTTTGTTTTCAGATTTACCCCTCTTAGAAGGCTAATATTAAAACTACCCTTCTTACGTTCCAACTTCTTTCCAAAATACCCCTGAAGTTAAACTCTGTTAGTGTACCGTTTGAAACTGCCGTTATCTGTGTGTAATTACTATTTTGCCCTTTCAAATATACCCTAAACTCTAAATCCTAAACCCTAAAACCCTAAAACCCTAAACCCCTAAACCCTAAAACCCTAAACCCTAAACCCTAAAACCCTAAAAAATTCTAAACCCTAAAACCCTAAACCCTAGAACCTTAAAAAATTCTAAACCCTAAACCCTAAAACCCTAAACCCTAAACCCTAAAACCCTAAAAAATTCTAAACCCTAAACCCGGGCAAAATAGGTATATCTGATAGTTTTCAACTCCGATTATTATTTAACTCTAGTTTAACCCTAGTTAACTTAACAAAGGGAAACGGTAGGGATATTTTTAATAACGGTGGAACGTATGAAGGGTATATTGGAAAGAAAAAAATAAGAGGGGTAAATCAGATATTTTTTCAGATTTCAGAATTACACAGGCAATTATTCCATTTAGAAAATAGCCAAATCCCTGTTATCTACTCTGCTAAAACTTCATGAAAAAAATATTTTCTGAATAATACTACATGAATATTTTGATCGGAGGTATAAATTATAGTGTGACGATTCGACTCGCTAATAATAATAATTTATTAAATTTAAATTATCAATTTTAAATATTTAAGCCTCATTGTTTACATATTTTCTCCGTTTACATACTTTTTCGTCCACACGTGCACAACGTTCGTGGGATCACTTTCGTCCACTGCCGTTCATTCGTGGGCACAACTGCCGCCGCAGCCACACTTTTCAAGCAAGGTCGGCATCTTTGATTTGCGGTCCACGGTATCTTGCCGACGTCATTTTCGTTCTTGCAGAGATTTTTTTTTTTTTTTTTTAATATCAAAATATTTTAAAATTTAATTTTTAGATATTTTTAGTGGTATAAATTATATTCAACTGTGTCAATCGTGAATTTAAAAGCTCAATTATCGACAATAATTAGATGACAATAGAGCCCGTTTGATATTGATAGTATTCCAGGTCAACTATATATATATATACTAGAGCTTGTATACTTTTAAAAGCACAAGTCAAACTATGCTTATGAATTTTTTACCATTGATTTGCATTGAGATTTGTGAAATTGTAAAGTCAACTAAAAAGAGAAAAAGAAAAAATACAATTGCACAAATCTCAATATAAATCTAATGATAAAAAATTCATAAATATAATTAGATTTATACTTTTAAAAATATATAAGCCCTACTCATATATATATATATATATATATATATATATATATATATATATATATATATATATATATATATATATATTTCTACTATTTGAATTTTAGACGAATCTAAATGTGATGATACTTATATTTTATAAATTTTATTTATTAGTTTAAAATTATAACTTTTTATTTTTTTTCAACTATTTATTTATTAGTAGCGCTCACAATCAAAGCTATTGTATGCAAGCCGGCTTGTATTTGACTTGTTAATAAATAAGTCAAATACGAATTAAATTTTTCAGCTCGATATTTTAACGATTTGAACAAGACTTATGGTGTTAGAATAATAATAGTTAACTTAGATTTAGTTAATAGTTAATTAAATAGTATAATTTTAAAAATAAAAATAATTAAAAGAATAAATATGCAGGGTGAAAAATTTAAATATACCGGTGAAAAATTTGATAGTATAAAATACTTGTTGATATTAGAAATATTCTAATTGAACTTCTAAACTATTATTATAGTGAACTAATAATTTACAAACATATCAACCGTTCCTAGTGCAAGTGGCAAAGGGCTTGGTGGTTGATGTCCGAGACCTGGGTTCGAAGCCTAGTTGCTTCACATGTGTTCAAATAGGGTATATCCCTGTTTAATCAAAAAAAATAATTTACAAACATTATTCTTAAAAATGCGTTTGGTTTCCGCTATATAGTATTATAGATTATTTCGTCATAATTAGATATTTGAAATTTTTAAATTAAATTACTATTGATATTTTTTACAACGTTTGATATTTATATTTAATATTATTTTTTATTAAACTATAACTTAATATAATTTGCACTTAAATTAATTTATACACAAGCAATATAAATTTAAAAACTGAACAAAAAATTATAAAATTTAAAATTTGATAATTTAAAATTTTTAAAATAACGTATATATTGAAAGAGCTTAAAGGAATTAGATAAGTAAACTTATAATTTTAAGTAATATGCAAAATAATTAATAAGAAGTAAGTACCCATCGTCTGCTTGATAGTAATGCATTATCGACTAAATTACAGATTGAATGAACTATTGAAATTATTTGGGGATAAGAGGAATATCTCCTTATCCTCCAAACACATCAAAAATTATAAAAATATTTTGTTTCAGTATAATTAGAATAAGTGGGAACTATTATTCTCACTCTTTCCAATCCCTCTTACTTTTTTTTTCCTTAAATACCCTCCCCTCTTATTTTTTTTTTTTTCCTTAAATACCCTCCCATGTCTCCCGAGACATCATCGCTCATCTTATTATTATATAATAAAATTTGAGAGCAAAAAAGTTATTTAAATCAATAAATATTCTTTATTTTTTTTTATTATTAATTATACTAAACATAAAATCTCTTATTTTTGAAATTATACCCAACGTTTTTTTACATTAGTTTCATATTTTATATTTATTTTTAAAATAACTAATTCTGTATTATCTCTATCAAACGAGATATAAATATAATAATTTTAATAAAATTAATTATATATTTAATGGAATAATGCGAAATACCCTGCATTGCACGGACGGGAGACGACTCATCTGCATCTCTTTTTGGGTTTTTTCTCTGATTTCAGCCTTTTCCAAACTGAACATTTTTCTCATCATCCAAGTCCTGCACTTCAACAGGTGGCAATCAAGAATTCAAGATCAACGACTTGTCTGCTCCCTACATTTATTAGCCGGACAGACAGACCGGCACAGCCCAACAAATCACAAGAAAAAAAAAAAAAAAAAAAAAAAAAAAAAAAAAAAAAACTAAATTACAGAAAACCTCCCTGTCATATACCGCTTTTTCACTTTACCTCCTGTCATTAAAAAGTCGACAATCTGTCTCCCTGTAATTACAGAATTGCCTTTAGGGGGCAACGATGTTAACGGGAATGGTAAATTGACGAAAATGCCCTCCTTTTTTTTTTATTCCGAAGGATTTTTTTTTTTTATTTTATTCCGAAGTCTTTTTTTTTTTTTTTTTTTTTTTTTAGGGATATTTTTCAAGGGTATTTTGGGTATATGAAATTATATTTTCAAAAAACTGACGGTCAACTGACGGCGGGGGGTTAATGCACAATTCGGTAATTACGAGGGAACAGATTGTCGACTTTTTAATAACAGGGTGGTAAAGTGGAAAAGCGGGATATAACAGGAAGGTTTTCTGTAATTTAGCCAAAAAAAAAAAAAAAAGAAGAAGAAGACAGGAGTTGTGACACCCCACTAGTTGCATATCTTGTGAGATTTAAATAGGGGAGTATGTGATATTTAATAATTTTATATCGAATAGAAGTGTGGATGTGTTTGAATACATATAAGATATTGACACTAATAATAATAATTAGGCTTAAGTATTTTGGGCTGTGGGTTGGGCCCAATGAATTATTATTGCCAGTTGGTCGAGTTATTACATTTGGTATCAGAGCCAATAACCAGCCGGAAGTGTGTGACGAGTCTCGGTTCAGTCTGAATCTAGATATGACAGGGTTAGCGAGACAAGTCTCACATCGCCTGGTGATCTTGGGCTGCTATGTGTATGTTTGGTTTGACGAGAACGTCAGACCGCGGTGGACTGCTGTGTGTATGTTTGGGTTGACGAGGATGTCAAACCTAAACATGATGAGAACGTCAGGCTTAAATGGGAGGTGTCTGTGAAACCCCAATAGTTTCACATCTCGTCAGATAGTTCTACATATCGTCAGACATCGAATATGAGTGTAGATGTGCTTGGATATATATAAGACATGGACACTATTAATAAAGATGTCGGATAAAAATGTGAATGTGTTTGGGTATATATAAGACATAGACACTATTAATAATGACTTGACTTAAGTATTTTGGACTATAATTTGGACCTAATAAATTATTATTGCTAGTGGACTTACAGGAGTGCTTGAATGCAAAAGGCAACAAGAAATTAAAGAAGAAAAAAGGAAAGGCTTTGCATTGCCAATTAAAGACACAAGGTTTTTTTTTTTTTTTTTTTTTTTTTAAGGGATATTTGGAATCTGAAAGTCGCATGTATGTATAGTTGTATACACGTCTTTTTTTCGATTTTCTGTCTTATTATCGAATTATAGTAGTAGATTATCTGAACTAGAATTATATATGTATATATACTGACAAATTGACTATCTACAATGAATAAAAGTATACGTTAAATTTTAGAATTGAAACAGTACGTACCAATCAAATTTTTTTTTTTATATTATTGATATATTAATAATGAGAATTTATACTACGATGCATAAATTAATTGATTATATATATATATATATATATATAGAGAGAGAGAGAGAGAGAGAGAGAGAGAGAGTAGGAATTATATACTTTCAACCGCACAAATCTAAATATATTTGTAAATTTTTTATCATTAGATTTGTATTAAGATTTATGCTATTTATTTTTTCTCTTTCTTTTTAGTTGGCTTTGCAATAGCATAAATCTCAATGCAAATTCAATGCTAAAAAATTCACAAGCATATTTGGGCTTGTCCTTATGAAAGTATATAAGCCATACTCTCTCTCTCTCTCTCTCTCTCTCTCTCTCTCTCTCTCTCTCTATATATATATATATATATAGCTAGGCTAGAATGTTTTTTTGCATGCTTTGTGCTATCGATAGTATTTCAGTTGGATTCTCTTTCTCTCCTCTCTTTCTCTCTCTCTCTCTATATATAGTCTGGCTATGGTGATTGTAAAAGTACAAATAATTACTGCTTGTAAGTTTTCTATCGTTATATTTATTTTTTTTTAACTAATTTCATCTCTTAAATCATGCTATTCCATCAACCACCCACTAAACCTAAGAAATCCAACATCATCCTAGTCACACATTTTTTCATCCAATGGCTAAAAGTTTACAAGCACCGATGACTTAGATATTTTTAAAAGTATAGGAGCTCAATTATATTGTTGTAAAATGAGGGTAAAAAATATTGATGACAATTGCATAAATATTTGATGGACAATTTTACAATTCACATCTTAAACACCCAAATAGAAAGGCAAGCACCAGAGAAATAATAATAAAAATTAAACCACAAGAATATAATAATTTTACGTGGTTCGACTATGCCTACATCCAAGGAAGAACAAGCAACAAACTTTCACTATAAAATTATGAAGATTACAAGAGAGATACAAATGAGAGAGATATCATATTTTCTCAAAGATAAAATAAAGCTCTAGCAATCTCTAATTCTATCTAAATAGTGAAACAACACCTCACAATAAATATCTCACCTCCTCCTTGATAGAATCAAGATGAAACCAAAACTCTAGGATTATCTCTTTTCTTCCACTTCTTTTTCTCTTTATATTTTTCTCTTCTCTTAATATTCTAATCATCTCTACTTTAGTCTTTAAAAGAGAAAGCTATTAAATATGAACATTTGGATCAGAAGAATTATGATTCAAATATTTACCGGTAGGAGTCCCAAATATATAATTAGAAAATATAAAAATATAAAATTTGACTTCACCAAAATTACATAGCCTAAATAATAAGGTCCAATATAATTAAATCAATATATATATATATATATATATATATATATAGAGAGAGAGAGAGAGAGAGAGAGAGAGAGAGAGAGAGAGAAGAGCTTATATATTTTTAAAAACACAAGTCAAATTATGTTTGTGAATTTTTTACCATTGTATTTGCATTGAAATTTATGTAATTGTAAAGTCAACTAAAAAGAGAGAAAAAAAAAGTATAATTGCACAAATTTCAAGGTAAATTCAATAGTAAAAAGGGAAATACTTTTTGTACACCTCCTTAGGGGTGTACATCTTACACCCCACCC
Organism: Tillandsia fasciculata; assembly: GCA_029168755.2. Taxonomy (NCBI): domain Eukaryota; kingdom Viridiplantae; phylum Streptophyta; class Magnoliopsida; order Poales; family Bromeliaceae; genus Tillandsia; species Tillandsia fasciculata. The sequence goes on along the minus strand of CM054936.1, from coordinate 26,590,985 downwards.
ATTCAAGGGTGGGGTGAATTTTACTGGTCACATCGAAATGTCCAGTGGATGAAGTTCCACCTTTGGATGGATGGGGTGTGTATCATACACTCCATTTTGGATTGTATGTGTAGCATTTCCCTAGTAAAAAATTTATAAGTATGATTTAACTTGTATTTTTAAAAGTATATAAGCTCTACTCTCTCTCTCTCTCTCTCTCTATATATATATATATATAATCACATTATTAAAAACTTGATAGCACTAATTGTTTGGTGCTATCGATAATATTCTAGCGGACTATATATATATATATATATATATATATATATAAAATTACATTATTAATATATGAAGGTAATAATAGAAAAAATTGAAGTCAAACTAGGAGCAGAACTACCACCATTGAATGGGAATTAACCACCATTGAATGGAAAGAGACCCGCTAACCCTACTGTCTAATGTCTCCACATGCCAAAGTCATCCTTGTTGAATTCTAAACCCCTTTGTAGCACCTAAGTTGGGAAACTGAGGGGAATTGGTCTACTCTATATATATATATATATAGAGAGAGAGAGAGAGAGAGAGAGAGAGAGAGAGAGAGGGGGGGGGGGGGGAGGGAGAGTGACTAGAGCTATTTTTAAAAACACAAATTTATTTATATTTGTAAATTTTTTATTATTAAATTTATATTTTAACTTATATTTTTATAAAATTAACTAAAAAAAAGAAAGTAAAATAAAAAGCACAAATTTCAACACAAATTTAATATATAATAATAAAAAATTTATAAGTGTGAATAGACTTCTACTTCTAAAAGCATATAAACTCTACTTTTATATATATATATATATATATATATATATATATATATATATAGCCCACCATCTTTGCTAGCCTTTTCAAACACTGGTAAAATCCTCCGAAAGCCACAGCTTCTAAGGTGAGGATAATGGGTTCTTCTAGTTCTTCCAAATTCTCCTACATTTATTAGATTAATTTGATTTTGATTTCATGTGTTAATTTTTTCTTCTTCTTCTTCTTCTTCTTCTTCTTCTTTTTCTTAATGATTCTGTAGCTGTTCTTTCATGATTGGGCTGTTTCACTTCCTGGGATGTGCACTATCCACTTCTTTTATTTCTGGGAGAAATTTATTAGCTTTTTGTGGTAGATGGGTTTGTGCTGCTGAAGCAAATTATCTAATCTCTCATCAAAGTTACTGATCTGCTGTATAGATGTTGCATGAATTAAACCTAGTTATTATTCCTCATGTAGATGAAATGAGCTCTCTTCGATTTACAGAGAATATTATTATGACAGAATCAAATAAGATTCACTTGGGCTTCATTCCTCTTTAGCTTCAATTTTTTGTGGAGCTTTTGCAATTCAAGTTCATATTACTTCTTAAATTTTACCAAGAATGAGGTACATGGGCAGAAGCAGTTTCCGGGCATCCGATTTTTGGGCTTTCCTTGTCATCTTAACATGTTCATGCCTTCTGATGACTGCTTCCGGAGACCCGCGAACAGCCGTCGCAGGTCAATTCTGCGGCGACAGTTCGTCGCTCTCCGGTTCTGTCTTTGCCATCAATTTTGTGCCTGCCATGGACAATCTGAGCTCCGCTGTCACGAGCAACGGATACGGAACGGCGGTGATCGGGCAAGCCCCAAATGCTGTATTCGGAATTGGCCAATGCATGGAGGACCTGAATCCGACAGACTGTAAGCTTTGCTTTTCGGAGATTCGGTCTCTATTACCGAAATGTTACCCTAACACTACTGGTAGGTTGTATCTTGATGGATGTTTCGGAAGGTATGCGAATTACTCGTTCTTTGGCGACGTAATTGACTCACTGGATCAGAGTGTTTGCACTACTGGAAATAACAGCGCGAGTCCAAATAATTTTGGTAAAGCTGTGGGAGAAGTGATCAGCAATGTGACAGCAGAAGCGATTCGGAAAAAGGGGTTTGCGGTTGGGTCTGCATCGGTTTCGAATACGTCAGCTTACGCACTTGCTCAGTGTTGGCAGAATCTGACTCAGTCTCAGTGCAGCACTTGCCTGAATGCCTCAGCTTCTTCGATTGTGTCGTGCCTGCCGGCCGTGGAGGGCCGTGCGCTCTTCGCCGGTTGCTACATGAGATACTCGACGAAGCTTTTCTGGAATGTAAACCCAAGTGGATCGAGCTCTTCAGGTTTAATTTAGTTCTTTCCCACAATTTTCAGCTTTTCTCTTTGCTATATCAGTGAACAATGTCTAAGTTTATTGTAAAATGTGTGCATCACTAATTCATATTCCATGATTTTTACACACCTACTGGTAGTACCGAATGATCTTACGGCTTATGTAGTTTAGTATGAGAAAGAATTTTGAACAAGCTTGAAATGCATTGTTAATGTGCTCAAACATGTGAGGGATCAAAGAAAGAACTTTGCAATTTTTCGCATGACTAAGCTTTTCGACCATTTAACAAATATAGGAAAGTTTTTCGTGTTTTCCTCGTTGATTTCCAATGGTTGTATGGAATCATCATGCATGCTTAATCTTATCTAGCTTTTTAAATCACACAGTTGTTATGTTATTGATGAGTGTTTCTCCTGACTTTGTGAGAAATTCCTTAAAATTGTTTAATGAGTTTGCCTTTCTCTTTCTTTTTCTTTCTTCTTTTCCCCTTTGTTGTTTGCTCATGAGTTATTCATGCATGATTCTCATCTTCCTCATGGGTATGCCGTCCGGAATGTATACTAGAGTCCGAAGAACCATTGAAACTATGGAAGCCACCATTTGTCTCTGAAAGCTTAAGTTATCAGGGAACGGTGTTTTTTATATCATATATTCAACACTGCTCCACACATTCGGACTCGAGACTTTGATAGGCTCAATGCATGAACTTAATTAAATAGGAGAAAATTATAAGAAATTAGAAGCAGTTTGAACTCGGGATCTCCTATCGTGATACCTTGTGAAACAATCGTTTCTCTCCTAAAGTTCAAGCACCCAAAGAATGGTGTTTTCGATATTTATATTCAACAGAAACATGAATACAAAACATGAGAAGATTCAAATGTCGGCACCACATGGTTTTACAATTGGCTGCTATATTTATAATTCATATCAGTTTTTTATCTTCCTAACGTTTTGGAGTAGCTGTTTTGGTTATAACTTTCTTTGTTTTTTATACTTCGAATTTTTCAGGAAACAACAACGTTATTTGGATAGTAGTGGGTACTGTCGTTGGCGTTATTTTCCTTATTTTTGGTATTTTGGTATGGAAGAAAGCATTACTCTGGAAAAAAGCAAAATCTTTGAGAGGTAACTACAAGAACACGGTGAAAGTCGACATGAAATGCATTTATTGTTGTTGCATTCCTTTATGCTGTTTCAAATTACTGCAGATATGTACAGGAAGGGGATTCCTGCAGCGATTTCTCAATCTACTTTAACTTTCAAGTACGGAGATCTAAGAAAAGCTTCAGGCAACTTTAGCTTGTCGAACAAACTCGGCCAAGGGAGCTATGGGACAGTATATAAGGTATATACAAAGCTACATGCCAATTTTCTTTTCTTTTCTTTGTTTTTTTTTTTTGTGTGCGTCGTGTAAGATTTTGTTTTGCGGCAGGCTGTTAATTCTGACGGAAAAGAAGTTGCTGTAAAGAGGCTGTTTCTGAATACAAGACAGTGGGTCGATCAGTTCTTCAATGAAGTTACTCTGATAAGTCAAGTTCGGCACAAAAATCTGGTTAAGTTGTTGGGCTGTAGTGTCGACGGCCCTGAGAGCTTGCTTGTGTACGAGTACTACGCTAATCGGAGCCTCGATCTGTTTTTATTTGGTAATTCCACAGTCGAGCATGTTCTTTACGGGGTTACTTTTAGTGCTTTGAATATCAAAAAACTTTTGAGCCATATCAAGTACTTGAGGAAAAGATTTTCTTAAGAACTTACTATGTTCTCTCAGCTTTCGATTGCAGTCGCAGGGAATGAAAAACGGAATTAACTTTCGATCTGGCAATAGCTAGCTCGATCAATTTCAGAGTGATATTAGCTCTACTTGTTCAAAAATCAGCTTCTGAAACCGATTTACGAACGAAATTTTAGAATTTTCAGGCGCTGCCGTGTATTTGAAAACTCTACTGATATGTACTCGAAGCAAATTTTAATGTAATTGTATGTGATACCGATGTTCATACTGTTGCAGATGCAAATCATGAAAAGAATTTAGAGTGGGAGCAGCGGATCGATATCGTTCAGGGCATCGCAGAAGGACTTTCTTACCTCCACGAGGAGTCAGAAACCCGCATCATCCACCGAGACATCAAGGCCAGCAACATTCTCTTGGACGACAAATTCAAGCCCAAAATAACAGATTTTGGCCTCGCCAGAGCTTTCTCCGAGGAGAAGACACATCTTACTACCGGCGTAGCTGGAACACTGTATGTTTTCTCAATGTTCTTCTATGTTAACTACTTTCTTTTAGTTTTCGGATTCCCAGCCTCCAAACCAACATATTTTTGTTCTTTCAAAAATGGTACTAAATTCTGACATGTTGGATCGTTGGCGCTAACCATTAATCCCAAAAGCTCGAGCTTTTTAGAAATACGCAACCAATTCACTTAAAGCGTACAGACACAGCGCCCACGGGTCTCGACCGGACTCAACCCACCTGGACGTTAGGTCTATGTTGGGCCTCTTGCCGTTAGGTCTATTGTGGACCGCAGCCCCACTCAACTTATTGGGCTCACCCAACTCAACTTATTAGTCTCCTGGTCCTATTGTCACGGGCAGAAAGTTGGACCTATTTTTAACCCATAAATAAATAGCCAACAATGTGATAGTCGGAGTTCCCAAATCACCACTAATTGGGATTCTTCGGGAAGCATTCATAAATTTTAGCCCTAAGAGTGAGTTCTAATGAAATGAAAAACAAACCGCGGTGGGTGCAGGGGTTATTTGGCACCTGAATATGTAGTGCATGGACATCTCACGGAGAAGGCCGACGTCTACAGCTTCGGTGTACTGGTTCTTGAAATCGTGACCGGAAAAAGATGCGGAGGTTCAATTGGATCACGCGCTGGGCATCTGCTTTTGTCGAAGGTACACCAATCTAAACGTCTTGTTCATTTATGCGACAAGCGTATATCGTAAAAAGTGTCCATAAACCGAACATTTCTCGACGTGTTTTGTTTCACGAAAGTACTTAATTTGACGCATTTTCGCTTCTACTGTTCTCTCTCTTTACAGGTATGGAACCATTACAAGAACAATAAGATAGAGGAGATCGTGGACGAGAGAATCTACGAGGAGAGCGCAAAGGAGGACATAATGCATGTCATCCAGATCGGTCTATTATGCACGCAGGCCGACCCAGGAGACCGGCCTACGATGGCGAAGGTGGTGGAACTACTGAGAAAGCGACGGCACGACTGGGAGCTTATTTTAAACGACCCGCCGTTTTTTGACGTCGAAACTGCTGAAGAGGTGAGTGACGAGGTCTCGCGGCTGTTATCCACAAGCTCTGCCCCAGATATCTCCAGATCATCTCTGTCTCAGTTTGGTGGAAGATAGAAACAGAAAACCGTGCTTCGAGTTTTACTGTACATATCTCGGATTGAGCTAGTGAACTGTTTTGTTTTATTTTTGACTTAAACTACATCAGGACATGCATTTCACATGATACATATATACAACTGGATAGAGAAACCGAATAAGTGCGGATAATTCGAGTAATTTTGTTGTTCCCGTAACATCAAATGCACCGCAAAAAGAACAAAAGAACTTGTCATATGCACAGAAAATGGTTAGGATGCAAGATGTGAACATGAGATGAACATCCTTTCCTCTTCATTATTGACCACTTAATGCATACACAGCAGATGCAAATAAAGAGAGTGAGGAATACTCGAAGCTTCATTCGAGCTCGGTTCAGTTTCAGATATCAACGAACCAAATTATACAAGATATTGATGTACAAAAGAAACTCGAGCTTCTGCTTGTGCATTTTTATTGCAAATAAAACAGTTTACTTTACAATAATCACTTTTCTGAGAGAAGCTGAACAAATTCCGACCAAAAAAGAGTCGAGCTTTCGTAAGTTCTACATCACAACTGTTACAATCAGGAGAATGAACGGGGCTACAGAGACAGAATACTTCTTTTTGCCGTTAACAAGACTCAAAATACATATTTCAAAGTTCAAGCGAAGACTCGATAAAGAAGCTTCCACCAGCATCTTCTTCCGTTTCTGCGACGACATCCTTAACTCAGAATACTCTCTTCAGTTTAATTAACGCAATTATCGACCAATAAATTAACTCCACCAGCTTCAGTCTTGGTTTCTGCTGTTCAATAACTGCTAACAAGCTTTGAAAATGTGTTTTTTAGACCACCATTCTCTCAATAATGGAGGAAAGTGAAGTATCTATCTCATGGAAAGCCAAAAGATTTAAGTGAACTGTTGAGTGATGGAAACAGATGTCTGCGATCTAACTTATTGTGTCATTTACGAGAATAATTGTTGAGACTCAGACGAGGCATCGGAGCCAACAGGAGGAAGGAAGCGCATGAGGAAGCTGGAGAGGGACCATATGCAGATGACTCCGAGGATTTGGAGAACGGCCAACAAAGCACCCAACGAGTTGCTTATGGCTACGGTCTGCGACGTCGCCTCGACTCCTCTAATCGAAAAGCCGAGAGCTGTCACCAGCTGAGCTGCTCTGTTCAATTGATGCAGTCTATACACCTGAACAGAAAAAAGCAAAAAAGTAAAAAAGTTGTCGTAGTAACTAACACAGGCAACAGAAAAAAAATCACTTGAAATCTTATTATTATGTGAGAAATGCGAAGCCACGCCACCTTTCGGCACATTAACACCCTTCCACACGGCTATCTAAGGCTTAATATGCTGCGCACTACAATACAATCTTAGAAAGAAAGTACCTAATCAAATTCCAATAATTGTTTCTAGTTCGCGCATTTAAGTGCTTCGTTCTCAGATTCCCTCTCCATGTTTCCTCTTCCTTTAATAACTTTTGGCATTAGAGACTAAAAATCATATCAACAGGACGAAATTATTGAAGTCACTAAAACTCCTCTTAAAATGTTTACTCAAATTCATCAGCAGCAGGCGACTTACTCTGCATTAGTTCAGTTTAAACCAACGGTCATTTTACATAAAAAGAAGAAAACCAATTATGCTAGCTGACCTGAAAGATGATGGGAATAACTGGCCAAGCAGGCGACCTTTTATACCGTGCGTATTGCTCGAATGCAAATTGTACAACAAGCCCAACGAGATAAGGTGCAAGAGTAGCTGAAGCAGCTGGGCCCGTCCAAGGCCAAACCAGGCCCATAGTCAGAAGGGGTATTGTGAGGCTAAGTTTGCCAAGATTGCAACAGAGGATATGGAAACCCGATTCTGCGCGTTTGAGCTAAAGCGATTCTTGAGTGCTACTTGCTGTGGTCTCCACACAAGATCGACTAGAAGAACGAAAATTGCAACCCCGCCGTAAAAAAGAGCTTCGTAAAGAATATATGAGGAAGTCTGCCCATAATCAGAAATTCACAGAATACAACATATTAACTCATTATTTAACCATCGAAAAAGTGCATTTAACTGAAAAAAAAAAGAAGTAGACATAATTCCATAGCTCGCTTGTTTACAGCACGTGTTTGTCGGGCTCCTCAAAGAAAAAAAAAAGAAGTAAATCATAAAAATATCTTAAATGCCTATATGCACGAAGTTAACAGCATCAACACATAACCCCCGGTCATAAATAGAGTTCCCAATTCTATATTTACAACTAATACCGATCGAAAATTCTCCATTGAACCTCATGCACACAAGGACGGTCGGTGCCATCTATGTTTGGTTAAAGAGGAGTACAAAAGGGCCTGGTCGTTACACTTTGTAAACTATTGGCCCTTAGTTGCCCGGTATGAAAGTGCAAGAATTAAACTGGTACTAGATCCAAATTGCAAGGGCTAAAAATGTACTCAAGCCAGAACTAATTCTATAAGCAACAAGAAGGCGATAAACTAATGAAGCAAGAAGCAGAAATATAAGTTAATAGAGGTAATTGTGAATAACATAAATAAAGGCGACTTACCCGTTAATAGGGAGTCCTCAAATACCGCAGAAAGTATCTTCCGCAAGTAAAGTGATGGAAATACGAGAAATGCTACCAGAACAGTTGGACCTATAAACCAGACCACTTTGGGCGCTTCCTTGATTTGACTAGACCCACTAATTTCCTCCCTCTTTTGGTCAGAGATACCATGGAATGAGATGAAACCGGGTTTCCCAGCAGTTCTCTCACTAAGAAGCGAGACACTGCTTGTTGGAGAGTGATTTTCAACAACATACTCAAGCTTTCCTCCCTCTACAGTATCTGAATCACATTCGGTAAACGACGATTCTCCTTCAGAAATAGCAAAAGGAACTACTCGTCCGAGCAGAAAACCTTCCCTTCGTTGTCCTGCTTTTCCTGCATAAAGAGGAATACATAATACTGGTTATCAGAAAAAAAAAACAGAAAAGTAATTCATACATAAATATTGCCCTGATGTCTACAAAGGACTGGAAAGGATACCTTTTATATTACAAATTTGTCGAATCCCAAAATTTTGTCCATGAGAACAACGCCGTGATCTCAATCCGCACTGAAATGTAGAGATGTTAGTAACTGCAGCGATAACTAGTGTATATTTGTTCAGTGTTACTAAAAAGCTACAAGGTGGAAACAATTTGGATGGGGTAAAACCAAGGATTTAAGTACACATCGGCATAGGCCGTATCTATTGTGCAGTATTGTACCAACAAGATACAGGAACGATATAGTTCCCGTGTCGATGGCACAGCTCAAAACCCTTTTTTTTTTAAATTACTCAGTAATTTTTTCAATAAAGTTCAAAAGATTTGATAAAAATACATAATAAGCAATTAGAAAACTTAAAGTACACATCGGCATAGGCCATATCTATTGTGCAGTATTGTACCAACAAGATACAGGAACGATATAGTTCCCGTGTCGATGGCACAGCTCAAAACTCTTTTTTCTTTAAATTACTCAGTAATTTTTTCAATAAAGTTCAAAAGATTTGATAAAAATATATAATAAGCAATTAGAAAACTTTGTTACTAAAGAAAATAAATATTTCATGCCATTACGTGTCACCACACGCACTCATTGGCATGGCCCAGCACTCACCGTGCCGGCAAGTTTTCATCACGGTCCCTTGCCACGACACTTAAATCCTTGAGTGAAATTGTATAAGAGTTACGATGACTAGAACAAGTACGTTACTGCGAAAATGTACAAAAGAACGAGACAATGGAAAACACTAGAAAACACTACGACATATCAAACATACAATTCAAAGTTGTTGCATAAACTTATGTCATAGTTCATTAAATTATGTAAGATGTAGAAGGAGCTTTATAACAAAAAATTTTTAATCTTAGTATAGCAAGCGCCGATAGAGTATAAAACAGGACAAATGCATCGAACAGCGGAGCCGATGACTTGTCGAAACTACAATTCAAAAGGTTAAATAATTTCTAATTCACAACCTTAAATTCACACCATGTTCTACTTTAACAATCAGCAAAATAGCATCAACCTTAGCTGAATTATGCTGCATTTCGAATCGGAAATATGAACTTCAAAAATTGTAATTTTACCATCCAAAATTATACTATGTTTGACATATTGATAAAATTCTCACAAATTTCACAAATTAATGTAACTATTTCAAGATTAGATCGTAAAAATCGAAACTTTTTTAAAGTAGAGGTACCCAATTCAAATTTAGCAACAATACCACTCCTGTTACTAGCAAAAAATAGGGGAAAATTCTACGCGTAATCTTAGTATTGTTGAAATGAATACCCTTCGATTTAATCCGCGAGGAAACTTGGGAAAATCGGATTTTGCGACGATATTGAGGTGATTGGCCTCGATTCTCCGCGGAGGAGAACTTCGTATGCTAAATTGGGGATTGTTGGGGAAGGTGTGGTGCATCGTTGAGCAAAATTTTGGGTGCTTTTGGAGGAACGCGGAGGGGAAGTGGTAGGGTTTTTACGTGGTCTACGGTTGCAGTGGGAGAGGAAGAGGACGACGAGGTTTTAGGGCCCAATACACAAGTGTGAATATTTTGCGTGGACTTGGTTCACCATGTAACCTATGGACCATACAACCTTTCAAGGGTTTTTTTTTTTTTTTTTTTTTTTTTTTTTTTTTTTTTTTTTTTTTTAAGGTAAATATATAAACTATATAGTCATTTTAGAACATAATATTATCTGAATTTGCCGAGTTTTAGTTCTAACAATTATGATAACAAAAAAAGAAAAAGTAAAAATATAACATTATGATTCTTTATATTTAAAGTTTATTTTTTGTGTCTTTAAATGCTTAATTTTATTTAAAAATATATTATTTTAATATTATTGGTTAGCGGGTCGAGTAATAATTTTATATTGTTTGATCCGATAATCAATTTGGACTCCGCTCGGATCAACAATGTGATCGATTAAGGGTCAAATTCGGTAGATTAAGTTGGACCCTAGGTTGATCGAGGGACAACTTATAACACTTATGAATTTTATTTTTTACTTCACTCTATACACTGATAAACTATGAATAGAATATTATTTAATAATTACGTTACTTTTTTTTTTACTATAATATGTATCATTTCAAAATTTATAATAATTGTATAAATCTGGTTGTTTTTAAACATAAAAGTTCTATATATTTGTTATTATTATTTTTTTTAACTCATTAAACATCATATTCTAATCATATGAGATGCCGATATATTTATTTGGAATAATTGCCAGTGTAACCCTGAAATCTGAAGAAATATCTTGTAGTGGACAAGAACTTGGAATATAAACAAATGTAAATAAAAATAGTATAAAATACTATTTTTATGGCAGTAGAAAAGTAAAGGGGTTACTCGGAAGTGAATCGGGCCCAAATCGGAGTTAAAATTAGTGATCTAGAATTTTATATGAGAAAGTGGGCCCAGATGGTAAGTGAAAAATTCACAGTTTCAGAAAATTTCGAGAAAATTACGGGAGCTCCGTAAATATGTTTTATGGCCACAGTAAAAATTTCGTGTTGATCGGACACCCGGATTGAGAGAACGGGCTCCGCCAGCAAAATTAAATACAGTGGGACTTTTGGTAAATTAAAAATGGTCCAAACTGAAAAGTTCAAGTACCAGGAGGTAAAGCAAGTTAAACTGTGGCTGCCCGTCAAATTTGAGCGAAAACGGGCGAAAAAAAACGGGCGAGAACGGGCGAAAACGGGCGAAACTGGGCTTGGGCCCAAGTTTCGGGCGCCCGAAAGTGGGTTCCGGGCGCCCGAAAGTTACTGTAGCATGTTGGTTTTTCGGGCTGCAGCGAACCGGGCTGCACTGTAGCGAACCCGGTTCACTGTAGCAGCCCGGTCCAGGTCCGGGTGCGCCCGAAAATCCACTGTGCGCGCCCGGAAGTTACTGTAGCGGCACGGATCCCGAGGCAGTCGGCACGGATTCCGAGGCAATGGCACGGATCCCGAGGCAACGGGCACGGATCCCGAGGCGCGGGCGTGAATCCCGAGGCAGGGCAGCGCGCGCGACGCGCTGTGGCGCGCGGCCCGAGGCGCGCGGTAGGTGGGGAAATGCCACGTGTCGCCTCCCCATTGGTCGCTCTGACCGGGGGAGCGTGGGCGTGCGCGGGGAAGGCGCGACGCGCCTGGCGCGTGTCAGCGGGGCAGGCCACGTGTCGGCCCCCCATTGGCCGGTCAGCGCGATGTGACGCGCTGATGGGACAAGACGCAACCACCGCTGAGGTAGTGCGGTCCACGTGGCGGCCTCCCATTGGCCGCCGCTGTTCCGTGGTCGCGGTGCATGGGTCCACGGACACGTGTCGCTCCCCGGTTGGCCGAGCGTGGTGACGTGGCGCTGAGCTGGCGCGTCGTGGACGCGTGGACCGCGGCGGGGGCTCTTACTGTAGCCGCCCGAAAACTTTCGGGCGCCGAAAAGGTGCGCCCGAAAGTTCGGGATCGGCCTATTTAGGCCCGAAATGGCCCATTTTTCCTTCTTTTTCCCTTTTTGGCTTCACCCGAGCGTACCAGGAGGCGATCCGGGCGATTTCGCCCGGGGTTTTCGAGGGCGCACGAGCGCCGTGGACTCCGTGGAGCGTGCAAGATGTTCCAAAGGCCTATTGGGCGTGATTGTACGGCACGATGTTGTCGAGGTAAGCCCCGTTTGTCATTTTTGCGGTATTTTTGGCACAGTTTTAAGATTTCCTTTTGGATTTTGGATTTGACTCCTTTGCCACGTGCATGTTAGGGATCCAACTTTTCTGTGCCGTTTACTACGCGAGTTTTGCGAGCGTTTTGGGCACGTCTCGTTTTGCGTGCCGCTCGGGGGAAACATGCACCGTTTTGCGTGCGAATTCGACAAATGTGCACAGTTTTGGGCGCAAGCTTGGAATACGTGCACCGTTTTACGTGCAAAGTTGGAAATGGAGCGTGCACCGTTTTGCGTGCCAATATGAGGTATGTGCTCCGTTTTGCGCGCAGGTTGGACTAACGGGCACCGTTTTTTTCGTGTAGACTCTAACAATACGTCTCGTTTTACGTGCAGGGTCGGAATAATGTGCACCGTTTTGCGTGCAACCCTACAGTCAGATGTGCACCGTTTTGCGTGCCAATTCGGGGTAAGTGCTCCGTTTTGCGTGCGGGTTGGACCAATACGCAACGTTTTGCGTGTAGATTTTAATGGTTGCATCGTTTTTCGTGCAGGGCTAGGAAAAATATGCACCGTTTTGCGTGCAACCCTACAGACAAATATGCACCGTTTTGCGTGCAGTTTCGAGGTACGTGCATCGTTTTGCGTGCAGTTCATGTTGTCGCGCACCGTTTTGCGTGCTGTCGCTAATGTTATGCACGTTTTGCATGTAGGGTCAGAAAAATTGTGCACCGTTTTGCGTGCAACCCTACTGTGAGTCGTGCACAGTTTTGCGTGCAGATTGAGGTACATGCACCGTTTTGCGTGCAACCCTACAGACAAATATGCACCGTTTTGCGTGCAGTTTCGAGGTACGTGCATCGTTTCGCGTGCAGTTCATGTTGTCGCGCACCGTTTTGCGTGCTGTCTCTAATGTTATGCACTGTTTTGCATGTAGGGTCAGAAAAATTGTGCACCGTTTTGCGTGCAACCCTACAGTGAGTCGTGCACTGTTTTGCGTGCAGATTCGAGGTACGTGCACCGTTTTGCGTGCAGGTTGAGTTGGCGCGCATGTTTTGCGTGCAGGCTGAAATGGCGCGCACCGTTTTGCGTGTGGGTTTTACTGACGCGCATCGTTTTGCGTGCAGGTTTGGAGGACGTGCACCGTTTTGCGTGCAGACTCGAGGGATGTGCACCGTTTTGCGTGCAAGCTCGAGGAAACAAGTGGAATCGCGCGGAGACCAATTGCAAGTGTCTACAAGCAATTGGGTACACTACAAGGTGGGGAATTCTGCCGAAATTGGGTGACCTCTCCCCTTGCTCCTTTGCTTTTCGATTCGAAGCATGATAGTAGCCTGTTAGAGGCGTTAGGTAATTATGATTATGATTGCATGTGTAGATGGATTCAGATGAGTAAGGGCAACTGTTGGTTGCCAGAGATAGAGGAATAGATGTGTGTGTGCAAATTGACACAGAGATAAAGTGCAACTGTTGGTTGCCAAAGATATTTGATGAATATGCATGCGTAGAAGTAATTACTATTTGATGAATGAAATGAAATAATTGCATGTATGAGAAAGATTGTTGATTATAAGTGTGATCATGTTAGGGTATAACCCTAGGAATCATGTGCATTAAGGGAAAGGACATGTTGGTAGTAAGACTAGGAGAAAACCTAGATTTAGGGTTTAACGAGTGACATCAAACTTAGGAGTTATCCTAGGGAGGACGAGTGGCATGGTCTTAGGTGATAACCTAAGGACACTGGATAGAGTGATCAACATAGAGTCAGAGAACTCTAGGGTGTATATGACATGGAACTTAGGTAAAGAGAACCTAAGGAGAACTAGTGTTCAACATAGAGTCAAGGAACTCTAGGATGAGTATGACATGGAACTTAGGTTAAGGAAACCTAAGGTGAACTAGAGGTCAGCATAGAGTCAAGTTGACTCTGGGATTCAGTAAGGAATCAAGAGAATGGAACAATGGATCAAATGTGGAGATATGAAAGGGAAAACAGGAAAGAAGAGTCATGTAATTCTAGTATAACAGTGGAACATGCAATTAGAGTCAGTGTAACTCTAAGTTAATAGTGGAACAGGAAAATAGAGTTAAGTTAACTCTAGGATTCAATGAGGAATCAGGAAAAGTGGGATAAGATCCCAAGGTTAAAGAGTTGAACAAATATAACCCTAGAAAGTCATAGGGTGTCTGGGCAAATGGACAATAACTTTAACTTCAATTTGAGTTAAAGAAATAAAAGAGAAATGTTTAAGAGTCCAGGAGACTCTCTAGTTATCCTTATGGCAAGACCTAGGATAAGAGGTAAATTATTGTAAAAAGGCAAAGTTTAAAAGCAAGCTAAAAGTGGCTAAAAAGCATAAAGAGAATGTAAATGGCGCCTTCGAATTTGAGACTCGTCAAGTGGAGCAGGACTCCCTGGGCAGTGACCCGTCGGACGAGGTACTTTCGAAGGGCTAAAAGTGAAAGCAAGGAGCTAAATGCTCGAAGAAAAGAGAAAGTAAATTGCCAGTGGCAAAAAGGGAGCTATAAGCTCGAATAAGAAAGGAAAGCAAGTGTTCAAAGCAAAGAGGCTAAGAACTAAAATAAAAGAGAAAGAAAAAGAAAAGAAAAGAAAGAAAATTAAAGATAAAACGGGCGTACCTCCGGGGGCGAACGTACAACGGTCAGGAGTTGGACAGGGTCCCTCTCCCGGGCAGCGACCCGTATGACTGGTAGATAGAGTACTCTTGTCAGAGTTGGGCAGTGACCCTATCGGGCAGTGTCCCGTATGACAAGTCCCCCGGCAGGACGGGGTAACACTTGCGAGTGTTATCGGCAACCTTAGAAATCTTATCTTATGGTAGCAAGACTACCGGGCTCGGGCCCGTTGGATAAGAATTTCTGAGGGTTAACTTGAACTAAAGCACCAGAATCTAAAGAATAAAGAAAAATAGAGTGGCCAGGTGGCCGGGTTAGTTGAACCCAGTATACAGCGGCATAGTGGCCGAGTTGGTGCTTAGCAGCCTAGTGTGGCTAGACAGAGTAGTGCTGGGTTGATGGTTGTACACAGATAGTGTAGTGATATATTATTGCATAGCTGCATATTGATGTTGAGGATTTTAGTTTCCTAGCACACTATTATTATTGCTTCCATTGGACCAAGTGGTGTAGGACACTTTCTCTCGGTGGTTGAACCCACTGGGAACTCGCTCGTAAGTTCTCACACCCCTTGGGTGACCCCCCACAGGTTCGGGAATGGATGCAGCGGTCGAGACAGATCAGATGCAGACGACAGCGAGGCATACGACAGGGGCAAGGGCCCAGCAGCATAGTGACCTAGAGGGTCTAGCAGAGGTATCCCTTTCTATGTATTTCTTGAGTGAACCTTGTATGGTGAGGAATTATGTAAAAGAATTGTAATAATTTTATTTGCAAGTTCAGAAATGTAAAGTGTAATAAGTTTAATTTATGGTTCACTCTTGTATGCTTTCATTTCCGCTTAACTGTTGTTATTGAATGAAAGTTTAAATTTGTAGTGATTTTTAGTACTCTGATATTGAGCTTCCGCATACACTTGTTGTGTTATTATGGATGTTACCGTTCCTTTCGGGTAGAAAAAGGTCTTACCCGATTGGCGGGTCTGTTGGCGTGCCCGAACCGTACAAATTGGCGGACTCGGGGCGTGACATATCTGATTTACCCCCTTTTTTTTTTTTTCTTTCCAATATATCCTTTATACGTTCCACCGTTATTAAAAATATCCCTACCGTTTTCCTTTGTTAAGTTAACTTGGATTAAACTAGAGTTAAATAATAATCGGAGTTGAAAACTATCAGATATACCTATTTTGCCCGGGTTTAGGGTTTAGGATTTTTTAGGTTTTTAGGGTTTAGGGTTTAGGGTTTTTTAGGGTTCGAGGGTTTAGGGTTTAGGATTTTAGGGTTTATGGTTTAGGGTTTTTTAGGGTTTTAGGGTTTAGGGTTTAGGGTTTTAGGATTTAGGGTTTAGGATTTTAGGGTTTAGGGGTTTAGTGTTTTAGGGTTTAGGATTTTAGGGTTTAGGGGTTTAGTGTTTTAGGGTTTAGGGTTTAGGGTTTAGGGTATATTTGAAAGGGCAAAATAGTAATTACACACAGATAACGGCAGTTCCAAACGGTACACTAACAGAGTTTAACTTCATGGGTATTTTGGAAAAAAGTTGGAACGTAAGAAGGGTAGTTTTAATATTAGCCTTCTAAGAGGGGTAAATCTTAAAACAGAAAAAATTTTAGGAATATATAGAAAATTGCCCCTATTTATTTTGGGGATAGGACTAGATAGTACGCCGGAGAGTAATCTTCATAGTGAGATGATGCTGTCTACAAGTAGTATGCATTTTATTTTAGTAATAATAATTCATATCTGGGCTTTTTTTGAAATTAACCTTATAAAAATTTAAATTTTTAAAAATGGCCCTACAAAATTTGTATTTGCAAAAATGGCCCTCTTCCTGCCATGTCAGCGAGCCACGTCAGCCGGACCGCCACGTCAGCTCGCCAGGTGGTGTGGTGATTGAGGGAGTTAAACACGCAGGTTGAGCCTGCGTGTTTAGAACACGCAGGCCCAGCCTGCGTGTCCGCGTCCTCCCCGAGCACGCTTGAGGTCGCGGTGGAAGACGTCGCGGGAGTGGGTGTGCGCGACGGCGGAGATCAGCTGCCGGAAGTAGCGCCGCGCCGCGTCCTCCCCGAGCGGGCGCCCGAGGCCGCCGGAGTCGTCGTCGTGTTCGTCGTCGGGGGAGCGTGCGGGCGGGAGGAGGAGGGAGAGGACGCATTCTTAATATTAAGAACACATTCTTAATATTAAGAACACGCAGGCTCAGCCTGCGTGTTCTTAATATTAAGAACACGCAGGCTGAGCCTGCGTGTTTAGATTTCGCTAGACCAGAACGGGCTCACCCGCGGCTGTGGCTCGCTGACGTGGCGGACCCGGCTGACGTGGCGTGCTGACGTGGCAGGAAGAGGACCATTTTTGCAAATATAAATTTGGCAGGGCCATTTTCAAAAATTTAAATTTTGATAGGGTCAATTTCAAAAAAAGCCCTTC
This sequence comes from Tillandsia fasciculata, assembly GCA_029168755.2. NCBI lineage: Eukaryota > Viridiplantae > Streptophyta > Magnoliopsida > Poales > Bromeliaceae > Tillandsia > Tillandsia fasciculata. The sequence continues at coordinate 26,573,711 of CM054936.1, read as the reverse complement.
ATATCTTGTTATTATCATTTAAATATTATATCCATATTAGATATTCTATTGCGCTACTCTGATTTATCTCTCAAGTATTAGTAGATACTATTATTTTTCTTAATATTATATTATTAGATTTAAATTTACATTTTGAATTTAAATTATATAAAGATGCAGTGATCACGATATGAATAAAAAAAAAATTGAATCCAATATTAACAAAAGTAATTTTTTTAATAATAAAAATAAAGAATAAAAAAAAATAGAGAGGGGAGAAGTGATAGAATAAATGATAAATTGCTGACGTGGTAGACCGGGTCCAGCCAAATAAGAACCGATTACAAATCTCTCCCCACATCGAAGATGAGGAAAATTTTTTCAGCGGAGCGCCCAATTTATTACGCAGGGAAAAAGATCACACAATGAATCGTGTTCTCTGATAATCGGTAATCACATTTGCTATGCTTTCCTCTTTTTTTATTTTTTTTCACAATTTTTCTTATGATTAGATTGTGTGATCGAACTAATTTAATCTAGCAACAATTCATCAGTTTTAGGGTTTTTTTTTTTAATTTTTTTTTTTTCTGCTAACATGAATGATGAGGTTGTAAACAATCCACAGCAGCTTTAAAATTGTTGCGCATGTTGTGTTTGATGTAATTCCTCTGAGGGATTTTTTAGTTTTTATCCCTGTTCATTGAATCATTGTTCCTTTTGAGCGATTTCGTAGTGGTAATTCACTAATTTATCATTCTAATTAGTGGGGAAATAAAATTGTGATGGATTTGTTACAATGTGATTGGACTATAATGAGTAGATGTGACAAACAAAAGTTGAATTTGCATTTCTGAAACTTTTATCCAAACAAGAGTTATCGAAAATTTCGAGGATGTCGGAAAATGCTTCTTCTCCTAATTTGTTTGTCAGTTTAAATTTCGATATGTTCGTAAGTAGATTCTCTACTATAATGCCCTGATCGATTTTAAGTCGTACACTCATGTTGCGCAATTTGCGCTAAAATTCGACCTTTTCGTATCCTTTTGTTACTTGCATTTGTCTCTGTCTTTCAATTTCTTTACTCTCCGTTTTCGTGTGTGTCGACGGTCCGCTAATGGTGCCAAGTTTTTTTATTTGAGAACAAGATAGCATGCTACCGCTTCATTCATTTGAAGTATGAACTTAGCTACAAACTGAGACAGCTAAGTCTCGACCCGCCAAAGCCTGAAAAAAAAAAAAAAAAAAACAATCAAGGCAATCAGTAGGAGTTCCAAGTATGCCTCAGCACTCTGATTTCCGCCAACAGAAACGTCGTCGACTGTTTCTTCGACTCGAAAATTCTCCTATTCCTTTCTAGCCAAGTCACCCACCAAGTGGCAGCGGCTGTCGCGAGTTCCATTCTCCCTAGAATGCCTCCCTTGAGACTACCTTCTTCCCACAGCCTATCCGGCGAATTACACGATAATAGCATCGCCTTGCTCGGAAGAAGCCCGGACAAAAGATTCTTCGTGAAAGGGCAAGCCATGAAGAGATGATCCACCATCTCATCCCCATCCGAGCAGAGTGAACATTCCCCCACCCCATTCCATCCCCTTTTCAGAAGATTGCCAGCAGTGAGAACTCTTTTTTTGAGAACCAACCACACGAAGATCTTAACCTTTAGTGGGGTCCTGATCTTCCATAGTTGTACGAAATGTCTATCAACTACTCCTCCATCTTAACCTTTAATGGCGCCAAGTTTTTGAAAGTGCAAATTTACCTATCACGGTCTTTTGGGAACATCCGAAACATCGACAATTAGGGATTTTTCAGTTCATGGAGGCGTCATATACATGCGTCCGTTCGTACTTACCTCTGTGTTGGTGATTTTTCATGATAAATCTGTATACTCTGAATATGCTAGTTTTGGAAGCATACCATCTTAGTGTGTTGAGAAGTATCACGCCGTTAGTAGCTAGTGGAAAGAAATTCCTCGCATATTATAATGTATCTGTAAAACTGGTTATAGTTACTTGGTACTGATTTTGTGACATTCATTTGCTGCATCTGTCGATCGCCCACATTCATGCCTTTTTGGGTTCATAGAATTATGTTAAATCACTTTAGGAAGTGTAGAGTGTTCGGTTCTCGGAACTTCAATTTAGCGCACTGTAGTTAGTAAAGAAGTTACTTTGTTACTCTTACTAACTAAAAGTGTCTATTTGAGATGTTTCTGTACCGCACATGGATCTCAGATGTTGCCATCAATGTAACAAAGTTTTTTATTTTACGTGTTTGTTGGTGATGCCCGTACTTGGTTACAAAGAATATGATGCCATTCTAGCAAAGTTGATCATAAAAGTTCGATGCTTAATTGACAGGGTTTTTTTTTTTTGGTCTAAACAGTAAATGCTAAAGATGCTTTAGAAGCCATAAGACTTAATACAAATATTGTATATGTGAACTTTCTCCATGTGTGTGTGTGTGTGTGTGTGTGTGCCTCTCTCTCTCGAAAAAAAAAAAAAAAACAAAACAAAACTTTTCTGTCTGAAAATAAAGTGGAGAATAATGTATCGCTTCTTGAATGCCAATCACTGAATTTATACCTTTTGTCATTTTTTTCCTTGTGATTCTCTACCTAATTTATGCAATATGTTGAATGTTATACTTACCGATTACCTAAAAGTACACCGATTAATAAATCTTTAGCTCGTGGATGTTGTATCCGATTCTTTGCCACTTTCATCATATTAATCGGTAAGTAATTAGTATCTTCTTTAACCAGCATATGTTTGTATGATTGAAACTATGGTCCTTATATCTTTCATTTCTGATACTCTTTTCATTACTGATATATAGCCAGGACTCATTTCACAAAATATTCAATCTCTAAATCTGTATTTCAATTTTCTGCAGAATTCCTATGTCCAATTTAATTATATGGTTAATTTCATACGGCTCCCCGTAAACATATCGAATAGCAGATATATCCCTACAAAGTTTAACTTTTCATATTTATCCCTTCAAAAGTTCTAAGTTATTCATATATATCCCTCCGATTTATTACCGTTAGTTTATTGTTTATTTTTACCAGACTATATGTTAAATGACAGTTTTGCCCTTTCAAAAATGTCCCTCCAAAATTCTCAACTGTTAAAATAATACAAAAATATCTTGAAGGGTAAAAAAGTAAATTTACATCACTAACTAACTAAGATTAAGTATTTAATTTATGGCTAACTAGATTTTTCTAACAGAGATAGACGGTAGGGATATATATGAATAACGTTGGATTTTTGAAGGGATAAATATGAAAAATTCAACTTTATAGGGATATATTTGCTATTCGATATGTTTACAGGGAGTCGTATGCAATTAATCCTTAATTATATATACTTGGAAAAACTTACAACCATGCATGCCGTTTTTTTCTAATCTTGTTGTATATCATGAACAAAAGTAGGGGAACATATATATAGCTCACTATTGGTTGTATGGAGGAAGAGTGTAATTGAGACCATCAAAACTCAAAAGCATTTAGAAATTGGAACTTAAATTAGCACACATACAAAAGACACTAAGAAATATACAGCAAAAGAGGGACAAAAACATGCACTCAAGTACACATCCTCCTCTCTCCACATTTCAATTGTAGAACTTGAAACCAAATTGAAAGAATTATTTGGTCATGATCCTCAGATTAAATACGAGACGGCGATGCGTCGACCCGGACGGTGTGCTTTGAATGGCTCAACCCGCCATGCTGGCTCCGCCCGCCCTCGCGCACGCTGTTGTCGGCGAACCGGATGCTCGAGATGTGGTAGTTCTTTGCCCGCTCTTGCTCGCTCCACTCGGCAAGGTAGTAGTCCTCAGCTGTGGCGCCTGGCTTTGGCTGCAGGAACATGCCGCCCCACTGCGGGAAATGGATGAGGATGATTGGCAGGGTGCAGCACAGGATCATAATGCCCATGTAAGTAATGCCGTCTTGTGTCAGGTACTTCGATCCCTTGAAGAATATCACCTGCGTTACCACCGCCCCGACGTTGCCGCCGCCTCCTGTCATCCCAGAGATCAGCCCCAGCGACCTGCAGGAACACGCACGATCCATCGGATCAATTTCCCAAGTAAGTTCATATCCTCACCTGAACAATCTAAGTTTGAATAAATTTGGACTTTTTCGCTCTCACATATATATATATATATATATGATTGTAACATTCTACTCGTATTCAGAACAATTGTGGATGCAATTTATATCCTTCGTTCGTGTTCATAGACTGTTACTTTTATGACCCGGCCCAGTTATTATTACTAGTGCCCATATCTCATATAAACCCAATTACAATTCCATCCACATCCGATGTGGGATTATTGGAAACGTCCCAAACACACACACAACAGTCCAAAATCGCCTGGTTTGACGACAGTCCAAAATCACCAGGCGATGAGACTTGCCTCGCTAGTCCTGTCATCTAGATCCAGACTCATCCGAGACTCGCCTCACACTTCCGTGTTTCTCACACTTCTATTGGCTCTGATACCAAATTGTAATGACCCGGCCCACTAGCAATAATAACTTGTTGGGTCTACACCACAGCCCAAAATACTTAAGCCCAGTTATTATTACTATTGTCTATATCTCATATAAATTCAATCATAATTCCATCCACATCCGATATGGGACTATTGGGAGTGTTACAGTTACGGATGCAACAATTTTCAAGTAAGTAATATATATATATATTTGTTACCTTCGTGAGATGAAGGGGACGATGCCGAAGGTGAGGCCGCAGGCGGCCTGAACGAAGAGGGAGAAGAGGATCATGACGACAATTGCCGCACTTAGTGTCCCCATCTTGCCCAGCAGGATGCAGAAGATGCCGCCGAGGGTCTGCATCACCCACAGCCCCCACAACCGCCCCCGCATTCCGAACCGGATGGAGAGCCAGTCGGAGAGCAAACCCCCTCCGGGCCGTGAAATGATGTTGGCCAGGCCGAAGCTGGCGGCGATTATCCCTGCGGTGCGGAGATTGACGCTGAACCGGTCGTAGAAGTACTGCGCTATGATGTTATCGATCGTGAGCTCGATGCCAAAGCAGTACCCGTATGTCAGTGCAGTTATCCATCCCCGGTAGTTGGTCACGGCGTGGTAGAACACTTTTGCGAAGCTGTCCTTTGGCTTGTCCCCGGCCTTCTGCAGCTTCCGGAAGTTCCCGTCCGGCATGTCCTGGCCGAGCGCGAGCAGGAGGATCGCCGACACCGTCTGCATGAAGCCCGGGATGAAGAACGCAATTCGCCATGCAGTGTAATTCGTGCTGCCTATCTTGTGGATGAGGTCGTAGACGAGTGGCATGATGAGCTGCGTGGCGCCGCCGCCGAGGTTGCCCCAGCCGCCCGCGAAGCCGTTGGCGATGCCGACCTTCGGCGGGGAGAACATGGAGCTCATCCAGAATTGCGTCGACACGAAGGACGCGAGCGAGAAGCCGGTGAAGAAGCGCACGAGTAGGTATCCGTTGGCCGAGCCGATGACCGACGTGAAGTAGACGGCCGGCGTCGTCACGAGTGTCAGCGAGGCCGACGCAAGGCGCGGGCCGACGAGATCGCAAGCCGTGCCCATGGCGAGACGTGCGAACACCGCCCCCGATACGGAGGCAATCCCCGCGTTCCCGATATCGGTGGCGGTGAGGCCGAGGTTGTCGCGGATGATGGGGACGAGCGGCGGGGCCGCGAACGTCGACACGAAGCAGCAGAAGAAGGAGAACCACGACAGTTGGAACGCGCGCATGTGCGGCTTCGCGAACGAGAAGAGCCAGAACTCCGTCGCCTTGTGGTCGGAGTCCACAGGCATCTTGAAATGCGTCTCCGTCGCCGTGCCGTCAGCATCGGTCGATGCCGCAGTCGCCGCCGATTGCTCGACGTCTAAAGGATAGGATTTCTTTGCTCCCCCTTTCATGTTTTGGTGCAACAATGAAAGAGAAGGATACAAAAGCTAAAAGGGAATTAATACTGAGTTGGTAGTAGTGTGATTGGTATATATGTTGTGGTATTTATAGGAAACTATTCCCTTTTGTAAAGTGCTGTGAGAGGTGCAAATGAAGAAAAAACAAAGAGCAAGTTGCAACAAGTTGAACAAATGAGAGAGAGAGAGAGAGAGAGAGAGAGAGAGAGCCAAGTAATTTGACTTTCTGGTGATCTTATTCCAACGTTGTGGTGATCTCCTTCCAACCTTGTGAAAGGGTAGACAGAGAGGAAGAAGGTGTCTGTGTCAGCCTGTCATGTCACTGACATGTTAAATGAATCAAGAGAGAGAGAAAGAGAGGAGGAGAAATTATTGCCCAAACCAAGTGTACGAGTATCATAATCAAACCATCAGTAGTTTAGTTGGTATAGTTTTTTTTTATTTTTCTTTTTGAGGGAAAGGTAGCATGCTATCCGCTTCCTTTATTTTTTAAATAAATTTAGCTGGAAATGTGAAGCAACTAGGCTTCGAACTCGGGTCTCGGATATCAACCACCAAGCCTTTTGCCACTTGCACTAGGGACGGTTGATTTAGTTGGTATAATCTTAGTTGGTAGATGTATAGCAAACGATATCGATTGAGGTCAAAATTTCGACCTCTATTTAGAGGAAATTTTGCATTGGAGCCTTGAGCTTGGATTTAGTATGTAGGTTCTTAAAAGGGTTTTAGGAGCTTGGATTTAGTATGTAGGTTCTTAGAAGGGTTTTAGAAGCATGGAAAGTAAAATTGTAAGAAGGATTTTAGGAGCTTGAATTTTCTGTATGAATAATACTATATATACATTCAAAAGTGGGTGTACATTTTACACCCTATCTATCCAAAGATGAAAATTTTTTTATCCATCACTTTAAAGTGATGGGTAAAATTCATTTCTTTCTGTATTGGTGAATTTTTTGAACTACTTGATTTCTGGATAATAGATTATTAGCTTACATTTTGATTTCAAAAAAATTGATCAACAAACATTAGGTGCGTTGGTGGTGCATAATATGTAATGATATTAGGCATGGAATATGATCCCTTTATTCTTTTGATCCGAAAAAAAATGTTCGGATCCCATCCTGATTTGTTTAAAAGATTTAAGGGAACTCTTTCGCCCGCTTTGTTTGTATTCCTACATGATACACTGGGTGCAGGAAATAATATCTTTATAGGGAGATGGTTATTTTGACTTTGGAATCTTAAACAGCTCCAGGGCTCATTTGACTTTGAGAACCTAAACAGCATCAGGGGAAATTAAAAAAGTTTTTTTTTTTTATTTTTATAAATATTTTATGTAGACCTTACCCTTAAATAAGGGAATCTTGTAATCCACATACTCTTACCATTGCTTGTTATATTACTAACTACTGAAACTTTGAATGTGTCTACCCCTTTAAAGGCCTAACTTTAAAACATAAAAAGATATATATATATAATAAAAATATTAGTTCCTTGGGAGTTTGATGAGTTAAATGGGGAATAGCAAAATATATTATGAAAAGGTTGAATCTGCATCAGGTTGGTTAAAAGATTGGCTAAATTACAGAAAATCCTCCTTTAATATCCCGCTTTTTCACTTTACTCTCCTGTCTTTTAAAAGTCGACAACCTGCTCCCTCGTAATTACCGAAATATGCATTTACCCCCTGCCAGATATGAAAGTCCATCCATGAGCCTCTAATGAGCCAATTGCTTGTAACAAATTGGTAAGAAACCAATTCATATCTGGCAGGGGGGAAAGGGTAAATGCATCCATTAGAGGCTCATGGATGGACTTTCATATCTGGCAGGGGGGTAAATGCATATTTCGGTAATTACGAGGGAGCAGGTTGTCGACTTTTAAAAGACAGGGGAGTAAAGTGGAAAAGCGGGATATTAGAGGAGGTTTTTCTGTAATTTAGCCTAAAAGATTTTATTATAAGGTTTTTCTTTACATAAAACAAAGACAGTAAATTAATGCTTTTACTTTTAAACCTTAAAATTTTATTTTAACTTTCAGTCAAAACAGAAACTTTAATACCAAACATTTTAAGGTTGCAGAATCTCATAATATAATTTAGAATTTAAAATTTGAAACTTTACAGATATTTTAATCAGATGCTGAGAATGTGGGGTGGGTTTTCTCCAGCTGTGGTGCTCTTTTTCCACTTGTTGATGCTGACATGTTGCCCTTCTAAAGGTGCCAAGTGTTGCACCGTTGGCGCTAACCATTAATTTCAAAAATTCAAGCTGTTAGAAATATGCAACTAATTCATTTAAAGTGTACAGATACAGCGTCCACGGATCTCGACCGGACTCAAGCCACCTGGACGTTGGGTCTATTGTTGGGCCTCTTGCCGTTAGGTCTATTGTGGACCGCAGCTCCACTCAACTTATTGGGCTTATCCAACTCAACTTATTAGTCTTTTGGACCTATTGTCACGAGACAGAAAGTTGAACCTATTTAACCCATAAATAAATAGCCAACACCAAGTGCCAGAAAAGAAAAAAAGAAAAAAAAGTCACATTGAATATTGAATATATTGATATTAATGTAGAAAAATACTTCATTTTATCTCAAATTTTGTACTCTATAGTATTATTAATGTATTTTATCTCAAATTTTGTACTCTTATAATATTATTAAGGGTTAATTGCATACATGTCCCTGCAAATATGTTGAATTGCAAATATATTCCTGTAAAATTCAACTTTTCATATTTATCCCTTCAAAAATCCAAAGTTCTTCAAATATGCCCCTCTGGTTAATTCCCGTTTGGAATCTGTTTATTTTTTAACAGATTCGATGTGAAATTATTTTTTTGCCCCCTTACAAATTAGATAAAGGTATAATATGGAAAGGGTATATATGTAAATTCAATTTTTAATCTAATCAAGGTTAAGCATTTAACCTAGGGTTAATCAACTTTTCTAACAGAGATGGACGGTAGGGGCATATTTGAATAACGGTAAATTTTTGAAGGGATAAATATGAAAAGTTGAATTTTGCAGGGATATATTTGTAATTCGATATATTTTCAGGGACATGTATGCAATTAACCCTATTATTAATGTGTGGGAATGCATAAGTAAAGTGTTTAAAGTTTAAAATTTAGAGTATAATGATGATACTTAATTAGAGTTTAGCAATCTTAGAATTTAATAATCATGTTAATATTATAATAATAATAATACCATGTCATCTATATAATATTGTTGGGAATCCCAATGCTCATATTTGTATGCTCCTATAAGTTTTGGCCTTCAAACCCTTCGTGTGGGCGACCTTACAAATTCTGCTTCATCCTGCCACGCGGTGCATCGATTGATTAGACTTTTTATTATCTAATATTTAATTTTTGAGGAGCGCTACATATACACTCCAAATAGAATATATAGAGACTAATTTTTCGGTCACTTCGAAGTGAAATTCATTCTATCTTTGAATGGATAAACACATTCAAAGATGGAAACTAATTTATCGGTCATTCGAAGTGATCGATAAAATTTATTCTACCTTGAATGGATGAGATGTAAAATATACACCCCACTTGTTGGAAATTCCAAAATGCTCATATTTGTATTATAATAATCATGTTAATATTATAATAATAATAATACCATGTCATCTATATAATATTGTTGGGAATCCCAATGCTCATATTTGTATTCTCCTAAATTTTTGGCCTTCAAGCCCTTCGTGTGGGCGACCTTACAAATTCTGCTTCATCCTGCCACGCGGTGCATCGATTGATTAGACTTTTTATTATCTAATATTTAATTTTTGAGGAGTGTTACATATACACTCCAAATAAAATATATAGAGATTAATTTGTTCACTTCGAAGTGAAATTTATTTTATTTTTAAATGGGTGAGCCCATTCAAGAATGGGGACTAATTTATCGGTGACTTCGAAGTGACCGGTAAAATTCATTCTACCTTGAATGGATGAGATGTAAAATTCATTCTACCTTGAATGGTTTAAAAAAAAATTGATAGTTGATATCTGAGATTCCAAGTTTAAAGCTTAGTTGCTTTACATTTTCAGCTAAAATTTATTTCAAAATAAACAAAACAAGTAAGCTACCTTTCTCTTTTTTTTTTTTTTTTTTTTTTTTTTTAAAAAAAAAGCGGCTTTTAAGATCAATAGCTAATTTTGCCTTCATGAACCATATGTTCTAGACCAAAATTTCCAAACATCTTACTTTGCTTTTTGTTTAGAGAATGCAATCTCAAAGGCAAGACAGTAGAGTGACTTAAAGGACCGAACAGTTTAAGTTAAGAGCATGAAATTCCCTTTCTAAAATAGAGAGAGAACTAGACTTTTAAATTTTTTGAATTAAATTTAAAAGTTAAAATCAAGTAAAATTAACTTCATCTCCAATATGCCAAAACAGTAGAAAAAAAAAGAAAAGTCAATTTAGAAAATTAGTACCAATTCAAAATTTTAAAATAATTAATTAGTTTTGCATAAAAAGCTTCATTTGTGTCTGTGTAGGTGGATGGGTGTGTGTCCATGAAGGAACTCCACAGGAGAAAGCAATGGATCTCAAATCACAAAAATATTCATTAAAATTTTTTAAAATATCCACTCAAGATTAATTAATTCTAACACAAATCACAAAAATATTCATTAAAAATGAACAAAAAAACAAAACAAAAAACCAAAACTGACCAAAACATCACAAAAGCAGTGGCAAGGACTAATTTTCTCGTGTGTTTACTTACACTACTACATGCTACGATTTGATTAGATTTATAATTAAATCTTAATTATATTAATATTAATATTTAAATTTGTTGAAGATAAATTTATTAAGATTTAAATATTAATTTGAATATAAATTTGTTTAGACTAAGATTTAGATGGTTTTTTATATAAGCTATAAATATAGTTTAGGTGCTATTATTTTTTTGATGATGGTGATAGAGTTTATCTACACTTATATAGCATGGCCAAGATATCCATAATTTTAGATGTATTTAGTGCACATAGAGAAGTTTTTTGAATTTATAGGAGACGAGAGAAAAATGAGAGTTGAATTTATAGAAAATAAAAGAAAAATGAGAGAGATTCATGAAAAGGGTTCGGATTGAAGTTACTCCGAGTAGAAGAGGAGTCATATGTAATTTTTCTCTTGGTTTTCAAATTTGATTTGACGTTTCTGCTGTAGAATTCCAACAATCAGTATCGGAGCGAATTGCGGATTCATAAAATTTAGTATCGGGACGAGTACTTGTAACGACCCGGCCCATAGCCTAGGTATTATTACTAGTGTCCAAGTCTTCGTTTAGGCGTGACGTCGTCGTCAACCCAAATACACATGTACACAGTCCAAAATTATCTGGCGATGTGAGATTCGTCTCGCTAGTCCTGTCATCTTAGATTCAGGCTCAGCCGAGACTCGTCACACACTTCCGACTACACCACAGTCTAAAATGTTTAAGCCTAGTTATTATTATGGGCAATTTCCTATATACCCCTAAAAATTTTCCTATTTTCAAATTTATCCCTTTTAGAAGGCTAATATTAAAACTACCATTCTTACGTTCCAACTTCTTTCCAAAATACCCCTGAAGTTAAACTCTGTTAGTGTACCGTTTGGAACTGCCGTTATCTGTGTGAAATTACCATTTTGTCCTTTCAAATATACCCTAAACCCTAAAACCCTAAAACCCTAAACCCTAAACCCTAAAAAACCCTAAACCCTAAACTCTAAAACCCTAAAAAACTCTAAACCCTAAACCCTAAAACCAAAACCCTAAACACAAATCCTAAAAAATCCTAAACCCTAAACGCTAAAACCGGGCAAAATAGGTATATCTGATAGTTTTCAACTCCGATTATTATTTAACTCTAGTTTAACCCTAGTTAACTTAACAAAGGAAAACGGTAGGGGTATTTTGTATAACGGTAGAACGTATGAAGGATATATTGGAAAGAAAAAAAATAAGAGGGGTAAATCAGATATTTTCTCAGATTTCAGGGGTACACAGACAATTATTTCTTATTATTACTAGTATCCAAGTCTCTTATATATTCAATCACAACTCCATAATTCCATCATTCCATCAAAATTATTAGGATGTCACAGTACAAGCTAGATTCCCAACAATACACTTACAATTGAATTAGGTAATTCGCTAAGGTTTGGGTTTGGTTAGGGCTTAACCAAACAGGCTACAAGCAATTAATTTAAAAAGAAAAATGTATTACATGTTTAAAGTGGTGGTGAGCAAAAGATAACCAAAAGAGAATATATATACGTACGTACCTAATATGCATATGCCATTGCAACGTGGAGATATATAATTAATGATGGTGCATGCATGCATGCAATGTAATTATGTATGTAAAGTTTTGGTTTCATACAGCATGAAGAAATGAATTAATACTCTTGTTATACGTTAAAATTAATAATCCCCATGATGATTTGAATAGAGAAATCATGGAGAATGTACGTACTATATATATATATATATATATAAAATTATATATTGTGAATAATATATTGAAAAGATGCAGTTCACTAACTACTTTTTAACCCATAGAGAGCTAGAGCATCTTAAATCAACTACATGCAATGATATAATAATATATATGATATATATATATATATATATATATATATATATATATATATATATATATATATTTGGATATACAATTGTTTAACAAAGGCATGCTGTGTCTTTAGGAGTACACTTTTACTCGAAGATCAATACTGCTTTAGCTGGACACAATTATTACATCAAGGTGTGCTTAATATATACATGCCTTGGATTGTGGATTCCACTAATTTTGTATAGTACTTGAATGGCTTTATATTTTTCCAAGTTACTTAATCAAACAACACAAGAAAAGGCTAAAAAACAAAATGTGGGGTATTGCAAACTAGATCGACTTGCATAGTACGTACTTGATCCAGTTACTTAGTCCAATCCGACCCGACTCAATCTGACCCGATCCAACATGTCCCAAGAATTCGGGCCAGGCTCTTATTATAATTTACAATTTTTTTTTTCAATCAGATCACTTTATTAAACTTTATATAAATTTTTATTGAAAAAAGAAAATGACAAAGTTGTATATATAGCTTATGTTCTTCTAATTAAGATGACACTAATGCTATTTTATCTCTTAGGGATGATTCGACTAGTAATTCATGAGTTGTTAAGTCACCTCTTCAAGATGATTTAGTACTTCTCGAATAATAATAGTTTTGAGATGATATGGTGTCACCACTACAAGTTTTTTTTTAAAATAAGAACGCTTTTTAGATGTCACTTGAGAAAAGTGTTTTCAAGTGTTTCTATAATAAAGCAAATATCGACGTTTCAGAAAATATCGTCATATAAATTTTTTATTATATTAAATTAATTTATTAAATAATAAATTTTATTATTATTTTTAATTTTTTGACGCTTTAAAGCGTCAGAATTTTAAAAAATTTTGACGTTTTAAAGCGTCAGAAGATATTTTACCGACGCTTGGTATAATTGTCGGTATATACGTGGCGACTCTTCATTTATCGACGTTTTAATCGACACTTTTAAATACGTCGCTAGACTATATTAAAATATTTTTAAGCATCATTAAGTACAAAAAAAAAAAAAAAGTCCTTAAATATTACTTCTTTTTATAATGTACTCTATCAAAAAAAAAAAACTAATCAAAATTTGAGCACTATATTATGCCCCAACTCGGTTGAAAACTAAAGTTTGAGTTATAACCAAAAAAACAAATTAAAGTTGGGTGACATAAATAAAATTCCAACAAAAGTAAGGTGTTCAAATTTTCTATTCCCTTCTTTTCATGCATGCTATGGCATTGTGGTCACAATTTGCATTCCATATGCTCCTTATAATTATCATGTAGTGGGAATTTAATTATAGGCCTGCAATATGGAAGCATCTTTCATGGAAAGTGGGCTTCTTCCTACACCTTTCCTTCATATCTCATAGCTTTAGGATAAAGTTGTGTCCCTCTCTTTTAGACTCCTACCACTTACACTACTACATTGCTATACACTATATTAGAGTCAAATAGAGGGAGACTGTGACGTCCTCAATAGTCCCACATCGGATGTGGATGAAATTGTGATTGGGTTTATATGAGATATGAACACTAGCAATAATAACTGGGCTTAAGCATTTTGGGCTGTGGTTTGAGCCCAATAAGTTATTATTGCTAGCGGGCCGAGTCGGTATATTTGGTATCAGAGCAAATAACCAGCCAGAAGTGTGCGGCGAGTCTCGGCTGAGCCTGGATTTAGATGACAGAGCTAGCGAGACAAGTCTCACATTGCCTGGTGATCTTGGGCTGATGAGGACGTCAGGCCTAAACGGGGGAGTCTATGACGTCCCCAATAGTCCCACATCGGATGTGGATGGAATTGTGATTGGATTTATATGAGACATGGACACTAGCAATAATAACTGGGCTTAAGCATTTTGGGCTGTGGTTTGAGCCCAACGAATTATTATTGCTAGTGGACCGAGTCGTTACAGAGACCAAATCTAAGCCTACTCAACAATGTTGCATTCTTTTTGTTAGTTCTATAATCATTCATTCCTCCTCAATCTATGGTGAGAATGGCACTTGTGCACTTGTAAAAGTGGATTGAAGTGCATCTCCGTTACTTATTGATCTCTTGTCGCATGGATCTCATATATATTTATTATGCATGTCACGATCTGACCCGCTAATAATAATAACTTATTGGATTCAAATCATCAATCTAAAATATTTAAATTTAGTTATTATTAGGAATAATTGTTTGTGTAACCCTGAAATCTGAAGAAATATCTGATTTACCCCTCTTATTTTTTTCTTTCCAATATACCATTCATACGTTGCACCGTTATTAAAAATACCCCTGCCGTTTTCTTTTGTTAAGTTAACTAGGGTTAAACTAGAGTTAAATAATAATCGGAGTTGAAAACTATCAGATATACATATTTTGTCCGGGTTTAGGGTTTAGGATTTTTTAGGATTTTAGGGTTTAGGGTTTAGGGTTTTAGGGTTTAGGGTTTAGGATTTTTTAGGGTTCTAGGGTTTAGGGTTTAGGATTTTTTAGGGTTTTAGGGTTTAGGGTTTAGGGGTTTAGTGTTTTAGGGTTTAAGGTTTAGGGTTTAGGGTATATTTGAAAGGGCAAAATAGTAATTACACACAGATAATGGCAGTTCCAAACGGTACACTAACAGAGTTTAACTTCATGGGTATTTTGGAAAGAAGTTGGAACGTAATAAGGGTAGTTTTAATATTAGCCTTCTAAGAGGGGTAAATCTAATAACAGGAAAATTTTTAGGGGTATATAGGAAATTGCCCCTTATTATTAGTAGCATGTATAGTTTTATATATCCGATCAGAATTCTTTCTATCCGATGTGAAACTATAGGGGCGTTAAAGATTTCTCTCGTTTAGATCCTGACATTCTCGTCAGATACAAACCAAATCTACCAGGCGATGTGAGATTCTAGAGGTGGCTCCCACCAAATCCGTGGTGTAGTATTTTGCCCAGCGTAGCACTTAACTCTCACACTTCCGACTGGTATTCGTCTCTGATATTATTTGTGACGATCCGACCCGCTAGCAATAATAACTTATTGTGCCTAAATTATCGACCTAAAATGTTTAAGTCCAGTTATTATTATTAGCATGCATGATTTCATATATTCAGTTAAAACTTTATTTTCATCCGATGTGAAATTATTAAAATATTATAATGCACGTGAAGAAGGGTGCTGAGACTCTTATATTTCTAAACAATTATTTTATAATTGATAGTGGAAGTAATGAAATTTCAGAGTAGGTTAGATCAAAAAAAAAAAAAAAAAAAAAAAGAAGAAGAGAGAAAGCTAATGCTTATTGGGACGTTGATTTTTCCTTGTTTCAATGTTTCAAACTCGGTTGGCTAGGACAAAAACTCGCATAGTATCTATTTTTCATATTAAATCCGATGTTGGAGAAACAAATAAATTTAATTAGTTAGGATGCATGGGGGCTCAATCTTACATATATATATATATATACCACAATATCTAGCAATATATAGTGGTTTGCATGGTAAATATGCATATATGTAACATTGATTTTTCCTTTATAATGATATAGATGGAAAAACTAAAACATTTTTATAATATATAAAGGCCTTATTTAAGTTTATCTCACGTAGGTAGGGGTGGCAATCCAGCTCGCTGTTCGCGAGTGAGCTCGTGTTCGGCTCGAAATGAGCTCGAGATCAAATCGCTCGTTTAGTAAACGAGCCGAACACGAGCCAAAATTTTTAGCTCGTTTAATAAACGAGCCGAACACGATCTCAGGTCAACTCGCTCGTGTTCGGTTCGATAACAGCTCGAATATATATATATATATATATATATATATATATATATATATATAATATATATATATATATATATATATATATTACTATTTAAATTTTAGACTATCAATTATAAATTTTAATTATTAAATTAAAATTTTAATTTTTTAATTTTCTTTCAATTTTACATCTAATAGTAGGAATGAAAATTAAAATTGTTGTTCGCGAGTCAGCTCGTGTTCGGCTCGTTAATAAACGAACTGAACACGAGCCAAAATTTTCAACTCGATATTTAAACGAGTCAGCTCGTGTTCGGCTCGTTTATTAAATAAGCCGAACACGAACCGATACCAGTTCGCTCGTGTTGGCTCGTTGACACCCCTAATCTCAGGATATATATATATAACACACTTGATTTAATTAGTAGTGCTCCTCTCTTATCAAATCAATTACTTTTTCCCCTCCTCTCTCTCTCTCTCTCTCTCTCTCTCTCTCTCTCTCTCTCCTGATTGTTTCCTCAGAAAAGCAGATTAATTTGTCAGGCCTTTTAGCAACCTCCATGCAAAATGTGGTGTTCTACTACATGCATGTCATAATTAAGAACTATATATATATTTATACTCACTAGTTTGTCACATACTGTAGGATATGAAGCAAAGAATAACTTTATTCTCCTCCCACAGCAGTGGTTTATCCACCAGTGTATGGTTTAGTATCTATTAATTCCCAGCCCAAAAGTGGAATACACTGTTCTCAGTAACACATCTATATATATATATATCTTAGCCAACCAAAACTAAAAATGCATTTGGATGGAGAAATGAAGATCCCAAACATTTTTGAATGAAAAGCTCTTCAACTATGCTTCATTAATTGGAGAGCACTTTTAATTCTATACAAAAGTTATAATCTTTTTTTTCTAGAGTTTAAAAATTATTTTAAAATCTTAGTATTAGAAAATACCAAATGAATACAAAATTAACACATGATAGCGAATAATAAGAGAGTCTCCAACAAGGCATCAGTGGAGTGTTTGTTGGAAACTAGATATATAGATTGTCTATCATGCGTCATTAACACAAATAGATAAAAAAAATAAAAAAAAATGAACGATAAATAAAATAAATTAAAAAAAAAATAAAATTTATATAACTTGTTGGATTATATAAAATTATATTTTGAGTCGATATCACGATACTCAACTCCACGATGGATTGAATATGTTGAATTTGATTCTAATTTGATCCGATTTTGTTCCTAAAAATTAGAAATAATTTATAAATTTTTTAAAGAGAATTGTTATGAGGATATCGACGAGACTAAAAGTGATTTAAAAATTCGGATGGACGGTGGAGATCGTTTTCTATTAGAATTATATTTTTAGAGTTATATTACTTCTTGTGATTTATTTTTTATTTTTTAGAGTTTTATTGAAAAAAAATTTAATGAGAGAAAAATTGTAGAAAGTCTCCGTGAGAGAGTTTTTTGTAATTGAATTTTATTCCTTGTACTTTTGTATCATGAATTAATCGAAAAACGCATTGAGATAGGCTTGTCCGTGAACGTAGGTTGATATATTGTTGGCCGAACCACGTAAATCTTGTGTCTTTATATTTTCTTATTTGTTTTATTTGCTTAGTTATTCTCGTGCTTATTTTTTACGATCTTTTTCGTTTATTTTTATTTATAAAAAATTCTGTTTTTACTACGCTCGTGTGCTGTGTGAATTGAGATATATTCGATAATCTCACGATAGATTTTCCTTCATAATTCGACAATGATCTATATCCATCTGAAAAGCATAAAAAAACTGTATTCCACTGTATAAAGAAATAAATGTACAAGTTCTGCGAATTATTAATACAATTATATTACAGAGATGATATACAAAATAAAACACTACAATAAAATTAGATTATAGGAACATATGTTTGTAATAATTTTGTATAAGTGTCATATCTATATTCCATCTATATCCAAAATTAGATTATAGGGACACATTTTTGGGACACATTATAAAAATATGTCGCTATACATCCTAGCGACGGCACATATAGCAATATTTATAATAAGTGCCGAAATTTTTGTCAGCGATATTTTTTTAAAATTTTAAAAATATTTAAAAATATTGCTATAGCCTAATTTCGTTATAGTGTTTAAAGAGAAAGAAACCACATGCGTGCATGTGTGTGGCGTGAACGGCCAATTAATTAGCATGAAGGCAGCAGCTAATTAATTGAGGTGGCCAGCCTTCAAGCACGTACCACAGCATTAAAGAGAAGGGTGGCATGCATTGCGCATTGCTGTAATTTTGAAATCGGCAGAGAGGAGATAATCAGTTGCTTAAACTGTTCGAATTTTTTCGGAGCAACGGTGTAAAAAATTTGGTTAGAAATTTTCTGTATTTTTTTTTTTTTTTTGAAAAAAAAGTAGTATACTACCCGCTTCGTTTATTTTTAAAATAAACTTAGCTAGAAATGTGAAGCAACTAGGCTTCGAACTCAGATCACAAATATCAACCACCAAATTTTTTGCCACTTGCACTAGGGACGGTTGATTTTTCTGTATTTTTCTAATTTGATTTTTCTTATTATAATTTTACAGAAAATAAAGGCTAAATTATAAAAAATTTCTCCATAATATTTCGCTGTTTTATTTTGCTCCATATATTTCAAAATTTTATATTTTGTCCCATCGTAATTGCGAAATTATTTTTAGGGGGCAACAGGTTAACATAACGGACAAAATTACGATAATATCTTTATTCCTGTTCACAGAACAGACGTCTTCCCATTGCTGCCTCTCTCCTCCGACTCTTTCTCTCTCTTACGCGGTCATGCTCTCTCTAATAGTCCGAGACCCTTCTCTATCCACAGTGTCCCCACTAGAGAAGACGACTACTCCGGCGGGGGCGGCGTCGGTTTGCGGTTCGGAGTTTGAGGAGGAGGATCGGGCGGAGGAGATGGTGGAAGAGGAGTTCGAGAAGGAGGATGGGGTCGGGAAGGAGGCGGCGCTATCCGACGGCGGCGATGAAGGCGGCGCTACCCGGCGAACGGTGAAGGGGCAGAAGAGGGGATGAGATTTGAAGGATATTTTCGGTATATCACCTAAAAAATTAACGGTTCATTCACGAAATACTAACGGCAGGGATAAATACATAATTACGTAATTACGAGAAGACAAAATGTAGAGTTTTGAAAGATAGGGGGTCAAAGTGAAAAAGCAAAATATTATAGAAAATTTTTTGTAATTTAGCTAAAAATATTATAGAATTACTTTAGCTTTAGCACATTTTACTCTTTTAATCTTTTGGATTTAATTACCGTCCAAAATGCTACAAGGTTAAGAGGTTTAGCTCTTTTATATTCTTTATTTAGGATTATTTTAAATTTTGGGAATGTCATATTCCTACTCCCTCTAAGTTCTGACGTTCTCATCAGATTCAGATACACTCACAAGTATCAGGTGATGTGATCAACTCGTCTTGCTAGCCTTAGCTGATTTTGTGGGAAGACGCGGTACACCCACAACTCTCATTAGCCTGAGAGCGACGCTCTGCCTGCTTTATAACTCTATCTCAGCTGAGACTCATTCCACACCTTCGACTAACGATTGACTCTAATATTAACTTATAATGTTTCATTTCTCAGGAGAACATTCATTTTATAACTATTCTAATTCTAGCACGCTTAGCTCTCTTAACATCTTGAGTTTAATCATCACCAAAAATGCTATAACCGGATTAAATTATTTAAATATATTATATTTTTTATATAAGACTATTTCAATAATTTAAAGAAGCACTTTCCAATTGAATGCATCTAAACAATGCAGTTGTGTCCACAGCATCTACAATTGGAGACATAGCCAGACAGGATGGGGTTCTAATTAATTAAATGACCAAAATAAGTCCATCAGAGAAATCAATTATTTCACACAATGTTTTAAAATTTTGGGTCGGTTTGATCCATTCGCCTTTGACTCATTTTATAAAGCAGTTCAATTTAATCTTTTGAATATGACAGAAATTAGCTATATATATATATATATATATATATATATATATATATATATATATATATATATATATATATATATATAAGTTTAGGCTATTATTATACTATTAATAACATTCAAATCATCGGTACTATTAGATCTTTGATCTTTGGATGAATTAATGTACGGCTAGGATAATAGTAGGTTCTTAGGGCTTATTTGGATTCGGTATAGAACATAGGAGGGATATCCGTCTTATTCTTTCAAACGCACAAGAAATCAATCGGTATAGCTTATTTCAGTATAACTAGAATAAGTGAGAATTACTGTTCTCACTCTTTCCAACCACCCTCTTACTTTTTCCTTAAATACCCTCCCACGTCTACCGAGGCACCATCTCTCACCTCATTATTACATAATAAAGTTTGAGGACAAAAAGGTAATTTATCCCAATTAAAATTCTTTATTCCTCTTATTCCCCATTCTCATACCAAACACAAAATCTCTTATCCCTGGAACCATCCCAAACATTTTTTTACACTAGTTCCGTATTTTATACTTATTCCTGAAATAGCTAATTCTGTCTTATTCCGTTACCACACGGGCCGGGTTTAATGGATAGTTGGAAAAATAGTATGATCTAATGAGTAAAAATGATTAAAGTAATAGATCTAATGGTTAAAAATTTAGTAGCACCAAGTATTTGGTGTGATCGATAGTATGCTACTATACTATCGATAGCACCAAGTCATTGTTGCTATTAAGTTTTAAACTCATGGATTAAGATATGTATGGTTAGGATATAGTGGGCCCCTAGAGTTTAGTCGGTGGTTGAAAAAATAATATGATCTAAGAGATGAAAATGATTAAAGGGATAGATCCAACGGTATCTTTAACAGCATCAAGTATTTGGTATTTATAAGTTTTCTACTGCTATGTTTATTTTTTTAATTAATTTCATATTTTAGATCATACTATTTCTCTAACCACTTTCTAAATTTTAGGAATCACTATCCTTCTAATCGCATATTCTTTTATCTAAGGGCTGAAAGTTTATAAATATTAATAATTTTTTAAAAATATAAAAACTCAATTCTCTCTATCTTTCTCTGTATATATATTGGTGGGCTTATTCTCTTTGCTTTAATTTTTCCTTTGAATATCTCAGTGATAGGGGGAATAAATAGTTATTCTCGATGGATAAAACCAAGCCAAAGAATCAGAGAGATATATATATATAGAATCCGGCTAGAATACTATTGATAGCACCAAACAATTGGTGCTATCAAGTTTTCAGCCGTTGGATGAAAAGCTATACGGTTGGGATTATAGTGGTCCCCTAAGATTTTTACTATTCAACCAGCCACCTAGTAAACCCTAGGAGCCCACTGTAATCCCAACCGCATATTTTTTCATTCAACGGCTAAAAACTTGATAGCACCAATGGCTTGGTGCTATCGATAGTATTCTAGCATATATATATATATATATATATATATATATATATATATATATATATATATATATATATATATATATGGCCATACTATATGTACACCCCAAAGGGGAGTGTACATCTTACACTCACCATCTAATGGTGGGAGGTCACTTCATAAAATTGTGAAGTGATCCCTCGCCACACCCTACCTATTGGATGGGTGTGTGTATATATATATATATATAGAGAGAGAGAGAGAGAGAGAGAGAGAGAGAGAGATAGAGAGTCCAACTGAAATATTATCGATAGTATCAAGCAATTAGTGCTATCAAGTTTTCAGCCGTTGGATGAAAGAATGTGCGGTTGGAATTATAGTAATTTTTTAAAATTTTTACTATTCAACCAACCACCCACTAAATCTTAAAGAACTACTATCATCGTAATCGCACATTTCTTAATTCAATAATTAAAAAATTAATTGTACCAATGACTTAATACTATCAGTATTCCGACCTAATTATATATATATATATATATATATATATATATATATATATATATATATATATATATATATATATATATAAAGTGACACTAACTGTATAGTGCATGGAGAGCATTATTAGTAGCATTATCTTAGTAAAGAGTAAATATATATATTTTAGAGGGCCCTTCTCTTGGTGCACTCACCACTACTTATCCATTCTATTCCGGGGAAAATTACATATATGTCCCTGGGAAAGAGTATATTTTCTGTGTAGTCCTCATCAGAAAGATTATATTCGCCACTGCGTAAATAACTTTGCATGCAATGGAAACATTGGCATCTGCATGTGTTTTTAAGACTAAAACAAGCAAGAGTTTTGGAGGATATGTGCGCAACTGTAAATTTTGCAAGGGTATTTGTATAACTGTACACATTTATAAGGTTCTGTAAGTAAAAAAAAAAATTATAAGAAAATTATTGGCACTCGGTCAAACCAAATCGGATGCTGTCGACTTATAATCCGTAATCCGACGGTTATTATGTGTCTAATTGAATTATATTTAATCGGATGAAACTCATAATAAATTGATTTGGTCTAATTTTTTACTTATTCATTAGGTGTTGCATAATCTTATGCTTAATTAATTTTTATGATGTTAGAAACTACTAAAATTATTACTACAGGTGATTATATATCTTGAGAGACGCACAATAAAATACACAAGAAATTATAGAGAAAACATCCAAAAAAATCATGAAAATTCATATGAAATTCGTTCATCATTTTGAGAACAAGAAAATTCACATTCCTCGTTAAGCTATTACTAGGGAGGTTAATAGGTACGGATGCCTAAAATTTTATCCGAATTCAAATCTGAAAAGAATAGATTTATCGGATGTTATAACGGCACCGAGTGGTGCATGGTTATGTCAGCCTGATAGGTGCCAGACAGTGGCATTGACCTGAGATCTTGAAGACCAATAGTAGCATTGATTGAGTGCTTGGATTCCAGCATTAACGCATAATTCTTACTATTATTGATTCATCATTATTTATGCCACCTGTTTCAGTATGCATTAGCATTTGATTTTCAGTACCCTTTTATATTCAGCATTGTGATTCATTGTGATTGTTATACCTGTCAGTTACTTGCTTTCATATCTGCCATTGATTTATTATCCGTCGATTATTGTATACAAGTAGATACAACTTACTGTTCCCCGCGGTAAGCTATTACTAGGGATGTTAATGGGTACGGATGCCTAAAATTTTATCCGAATTCGAATCTGAAAAGAATAGATTTATCGGATGTTAAACGAATATGGTTCAGATACGGATATAAAAAACGAAAATTCGATGAATTTAGATTCGGATCTGAATTTTGACTGTATCTGATCCGAATCCGACCCGAATCCGAATAGATTTTACATTATATAATATATATGTATATAAATATTTGATATTATATTTAAATTTATACTTTAAAAATTTAGATTTAATGTAATATGTTTCGAAATATTGTAAAGAAAAAAAAGAAGAAATAGTTGTTTCGGATTTGGATTTTCGGATTCGGATTCGAATTCAGGTTTGGGTTCGAATTTTGATATGAATTTTTTAAATCCGTTGGATTTAGGTTCAAATTCGAATTTCGAATTTGATAGTCAGATTCGAATTCAAATTTTATGAAAATTCACCCCGAATCCGATCCGTTCACATCTCTACCTATTACTTCTAAAAGATCTTAAATGGTAGACTACAAATTTAGCTCGTTTGTAGCTTGATTTATTGCGGAGTTGGAGCATTCGAAGACATTTATTGTCGATTTGAAAACACGTGAATCAAGTTCTACGATCCGAGGCTGATCATTAAAGAAAAGTTAACGTGAATTGTTTCCGCCCAAAATGTATAAACAAATATACTACCTGCTGTGTTCTATAACCAAGATAAAGAATATATATCAATGAAAATGTAAAATAGAGGGTTGAATCTCTCTTTTATTTTTGGGGCAATTTTTTATACATTCCTGAAAATTTTTCTGTTTTCATATTTACCTCTCTTAGCAGGCTAATATTAAAACTATCCTTCTTACGTTCCAACTTCTTTCCAAAATACCCCTAAAATTAAACTCTATGGGGCTGTTTGGATGTGGGATACCCCTAAAATTAAACTCTATATTAGTGTACCGTTTGGAACTGTCGTTATCTGTGTGTAATTACTATTTTGCCCTTTCAAATATACCTTAAACCCTAAACCCTAAACCCTAAAACCCTAAACCCCTAAACCCTAAAACCCTAAAAAATCCTAAACCCTAAATCCTAAACCCCTAAACCTACCCTAAACCCTAGAACCCTAAAAAACCCTAAACCCTAAACCCTAAAATTCTAAACCCTAAACCCTAAAACTCTAAGGTACCGTTTGGATGTGGCTTATACCGGAATGAGTTATACCAGGTATAGGTATAAAGTAAGGGATAAACCTGGTTTAAACCTAAATTGTGTTTGGTTGGAAATGAGGCTTAAACCTGATATAAGAAAATAGGTGTTTGGATTGGGGATGAAGAATAAGAGGTATAAAGTTGACTTTTTTGTTTAATGACGATGTGACATTTACTTTTATGTATATTTTAAGTGGGAATAAAAAAAATGTTAATTTTAAAATGTTAAGTAGGAGTAAAAATTTTAATTTAAAAATTTATATAAATTTTAAAAAAATTATAAAAATATTGTATAAATTTTAAAATTAATAATTTTTAAAAATAAAATAAATTTTTTAGATTTATTAAAATATAAAATTAAAAAAAATTAAAATTTATAAAATTTAAAATTTAAAATTTTAATATTTTTTATAATTTAAAATTTTTAATTTAAAAAACAACCCTGAAGCATAATTTTTTTATATAATTATATATAATTTTTAATATAATTAATTATTCTTTTTAATATATATAATTATATATAATTTTTTTATATAATTAATTATTCTTTTTTTATATAAATATATATATATATAATTATATATATTAAAATTTATAATTATATATAATTTTTTTAATGATTAAAATTTAATTTTAATTATATATTATATTTAATTAATTATTAATTTTTAGATTTATTAAAATATAAAATGAAAAAAATTAAAATTTATAAAATTTAAATATTTATTAAATTTTAAAAAAATAAAAAAAAAAAAAAAAAAAAAAAAAAAAAAAAAAAAAAAAAAAAAAAAAAAAAAAAAAAAAAAAAAAAAAAAAAAAAAAAAAAAAAAAAAAAAAAAAAAAAAAAAAAAAAAAAAAAAAAAAAAAAAAAAAAAAAAAAAAAAAAAAAAAAAAAAAAAAAAAAAAAAAAAAAAAAAAAAAAAATAGTAAAAAAAAAGGCATTTCTGCCTTGAAAAAGGGGCCGGGTTGGGGGATATTCCCCCCCATTGTAAGCCCCGTGTGGGCATTATCCCCCTTGGCGGGGATATCCCCAAACGGGGATATCCCCAAACCGTATGGGTGGATATCCCCGCTTTATACCCTTCCCAAACAGAGGCTAAAAAATCTTAAACCCTAAATCCTAAATCCGGGCAAAATAGGTATATCTGATAGTTTTCAACTCCGATTATTATTTAACTCTAGTTTAACCCTAGTTAACTTAACAAAGGGAAACGGTAAGGGTATTTTTAATAACGGTGGAACGTATGAAGGGTATATTGAAAAGAAAAAAATATGAGGGGTAAATCAGATATTTCAGATTTCAGGGTTACACAGACAATTATTCTTTTATTTTTTATTGTAACTGATTTAGTTGATAAAGATATTTTAGACTAAGTTGGAGATTTGTAGTTTATATAGAGTTAAGTGTTGTGAGTGGTTTTAACTTCTTGATTGAATTGCAAATAAGATTTGGTTGGCCTCCAAATTAAAACCTACCTACTCAAAAATCCACAATAAATATCTATTTATCTCTATGAAATCTTCAGCTGTTCAAGTACAATACCACATTACATAAATTTTTTGATATTTTAACACATTTGTGATTTTACAAGCAATTACTAGCTTGCATGACAGAAACCAAAACAATTAAAAGAAATTGTACAGCTTGTCTCCAGAAACATTAAAGAGCAGGCATTCATTCTTGACACCTGGAAAATTCAAAAGCATACTGCCTTTGGTTGGTTATCTAACACCACCACCACCACTCCAATGGGAAGCCACTGCATGCAGCATCTAGTGCACCACATCAGCCATAGACCTAGGGGTGGCAATACAGTGCACCACATCAGCCATAGACCTAGGGGTGGCAATCCAGCTCGCTGTTCGTGAGCCAGCTCGTGTTCGACTCGAAATGAGCTCGAAATCGAATCGCTCGTTTAAACGAGCCGAACACGAGTCGAATTTTTCAGCTCGTTTAATAAACGAGCCAAACACGAGCTGGGGTCAGCTCGCTCGTGTTCGGCTCGATAACCGCTCGAATATATATATATATATATATATATATATATATATATATATATATATATATATATATATATATATATATATATAGAGTCCGGCTACTATACTATTAATAGTACCAAATTATTGGTGCTATTAAGTTTTCTACCCTTTGATCATTTTCATCTGTTAGATTTTACGATTTCCCAACCACCTATTAAACCCAAGTGGCCCACTATCATCTCAACTACATATTTTTAATTCAAGAGTTAAAAACTTGATAGTACCAATAACTTGTACTATTAATAGTATTTCAGCCTGGCGCTCTCTCTCTCTCTCTCTCTCTCTCTCTCTCTCTCTCTCTCTATATATATATATATATATATATATATATATATATATATATTACTATTTAGATTTCATACCATCAATTTTTTATGAATTTTATTTATTAGATTAAAATTTCAATTTTTTAATTTTTTTTCAATTTTACACCTAATAGTAGGAATGAAATTAAACTTGTTGTTTGCGAGCCAGCTCGTGTTCGGCTCGTTTATTAAACGAGCCGAACACGAACCGACTCCAGCTCGCTCGTGTCCAGCTCGTTGACACCCTCGACATAGACCATTCATCCATCATCAATCAGATACTCACATCTCCACTTTTCAATCAAAATCAATCAGTAATTTACTGCTTTTACTTGAATTAAGAAAAAAAAAACCATTCAATTAGTTTTGGATTTGACAGAAATATAGAGGTCTAAAATAATTTTATTTTTTTTTAAATACAGAATTTGTAACGACTTGATCCACTAGCAACAATAATTCGTTTGATTCTAACCATAATTCAAAATGCTTAAGTTCAGTTATTATTATTAGTATCTATATTTTTTATATATCCAATCACAACTCCATTCTAATCCAATGAGAGACTATTGGGTATCAGAGTCAATCACCAGTCGAAAGCGTGTGATAAGTCTCGACTGAGCCTGAATTTAGATGACAGCACTAGCGAGATAAGTCTCATATCGCCTAATGATTTTAGGCTATGCGTGTGTTTGCGCTAACGAGGACGTCATGCCTAAACGGAAAGAGTCTGTTACATCCTAATAGTTTAATATCGGATGGACTGTAGTTTGGGCCCAACAAATTATTATCGCCAGATCGTTAGCTCTGACATTATATGAAATGACTAATTTATTTTTCAAACTCAATTTTTTTTTTTTTGCTTTAATATCATGTGAATATTAATTTATATTTAATAAGATAAACTTAGATGGTCCATGGGTGACATGGTTGATAAGGTCCAGGCAATAACTTCTCCATTCCAACACAGCAACAGTAATGGAATGGAGAGAACTTCTCTAGGGAATAGTGAAAGTGAAGCACAATAAAAGGAGCTGGGACTGGGGCAAAGAATCAAGTGTGGTATTTGCCTCCTCCAAGAAGCCAAAAGAAAGGAATAATAACAACATCTAGAGAGAGCATGCATGTTGTTACAAAACCCAATAAACATAAAGGAAATTCAAAGGAGAGAAAAAAAAAGAAAAAAAAAAAAAAAGAAAAAAAGAAAAGCAAAAGTTGGTGCTGGGCCTGTGAGAGACTAATAAGAGTGTATGTTGGTATTGATTGCCCCAACTCCCCCTTTACTCCACCCACCAATAAAATTCATGATGATTATTAATTTCTTTATTAAATAAGTAAACTAAAGATACATAACAAAGGAACAATTTGGCATCTTTTTCAAAGAACACTCCCACACTCATTGCAACACCTCACATAAACTAAACTCTTTGTTGTGTCCACATGGGGGGGAGGGGTTTATTTCTTTCCCTTTTTTTCTTATTTACTTCTCAAATACCCCCACCAAATTGGTCCCTTTTTTTTTTTGAAATTTATGGAGGTAAATTTGGTGGTTTTCATGGAATCACTTTATAGCAAATGATGCTGCAATAGTCAATAACTAACAGCTAATGGCACTATTAAATTTTGCAAATTCTCATGCACCGTTTGTTTCGGGGCTAGAACCGGGAATAAGAGGTTTATCCCCCTTATTCTACCAAACGCATCAAGAATTATTCGGTACAGTAGTTCTAGTACAAGCAGAATAAGCTGGAACAACAGTTCTTACATATTATTTTATTATTATTTTTTTTTATCCAAACTATTCCTCCTCCCCTCCTTTCTCTCTTCCCAATACACTCTCATCATCACAAATCCCTCTCTCTCCTTTCTCTTTTTTCCTTCCCAATACACTCTCATCATCACAAATCCCTCTCTCTCCTCTCTCTCTTTTCTTTCTCAATACACTCTCATCATCACAACCTCTTTATTCTTCTTATTCCTCATTCTCATACCAAACACAAAATCTCTTATCCCTGGAACCGAACCAAACGCTTTTTCGCTCTTATTCCGTACTTTATACCTATCCCCAGAATAGCTAATTCTGGCTTATCCCGTTACCAAACGATACCTTAGACTTAACTAGTGCGCAATAACCTTAGATAAAATAATCTAGTATTTACCGACTGTCCCCACTCTCCAGCACAGATAGTAAAAGACTTAATAATTGGTACTGAAAGTTTCATATTGGAAACTTAATTAGTTCATATCTAAAAAAAATAAACGAAGCGGATAATATACAACATTTCTCTCTAAACAAAGAAAAAATAAATTAGTAGTTAAATAGATTCTCAATAAAAAAAATATAAAGTTAGGGGTCTATTTCAAACTGACCTATATTGAGGGGGTCTTGGTACATTTTTATCCTTTGATTTCATCATGCTTGAGTGTCATGCCTGTCTGATCCTATGACCATGCTCCTTTAGCAACTGATCAGAGAGAGAGAGAGTAAAAATATATAACGAGGGAGAGAGAGAGAGAGAGAGAGGGAGAGATGGGTCATTTGCTATTCTGAAAATGTTTGCTGGGCTTGGAAATGCTAATAAGAGGCTTAATGCAGATTGAGAAACCAATGAATAGTTATTCTTTTTTGGGAGAAGGGTACTCTTTGCTTACAAGAGGGAGTTGTGTTTCTTTGAACAGAAAACAAGAAGAGATACTTTGGTAACTCCAAGAGAGAAAGAGAGAGAGAGGGAGGGGGGGAGAGTTACCAGTTCACCAGGATCAACCACACAACAAGACAAGCAGCAGCCCAAATGAGCTCAGCTACAGACAACTCCAGAAGCACCATCATAGCTCCTGAATCCCATGGAAATGGCTTCTTCTAACAGCTGCTTCTTCCTTGGGCTTCTGCTTCTCCTTGCTTATTTGCTGCTGCTGCTGCTGCTGCTTCCCTCTCATCCTCAGCTGCAGCAAATAACAACACATTCCAGCCCAGAAAAGAGGTTGTCAAGTACAGAAGAATTAGAGCTCATCTCAGAAGGTTTAACAGACTTTCATTAAAGACAATTCAGGCATACTCTTCAATACCCATCTTCTATTTTCCTCTGAAATTTCCTTCCTTCTGATTAAAATGTTTTTTTTTTTAAAAAAGAGTGTTTTCTGTTTCATGGTGTTACAGAGCCCTGATGGTGATATCATAGATTGTGTTCCTTCACATCTCCAACCAGCATTTGATCACCCTAGACTCAAAGGACACAGCCCATTGGTATAAATATAAGCACAAACACTTCATGATATCAATATAAACATGATTTCCTTATATAGGTCTTCATGCTTTTGGATTATAAATATAAATAAGAGATATTTGATTGGTTTGGATCATGGCAGGAACCGCCGCCGAGGCCGAGAGGCCACAATTCCACAAAAACAGCTGATGAGAGATTCCAGCTATGGATGAGCTCCGGCCAGTCGTGCCCGGAGGGAACAATTCCTGTCAGGAGGACCAAGGAAGAGGATATTCTGCGCGCGAGCTCGGTGAGGAGGTTCGGGAGGAAGCCGGCGGCTGCCAGAGTAAGGCGCGATTCCGGCGGCAGCGGCCACGAGGTGAATCATATCAAACTGCATAACTCCTATCAAATTTGCTAGAAACAGTATGACAGATCAAACATGCCAAACAAATTCAATCACAAAGAGGAAAAATTTAGGATCTTGGCTTTTGCTTTTTGCTTTCATAACAGATACAATTTTGGCACTTCCATTTTTTGAGTTACTATGTCAACTAATTTCTTCTGTTTCTTAATGATTTGTCATCAGCTTAAGTCCAAATTAAAAGGTCCATTAGGAAAGAGCATTTTGACTCTCACTTCTTTTTTCTTTTTCTTTTTTTTTCATAATAATTTCAGTTTCAAGTTAAATATAGGACAGTTGGTCTTATCATCAGATTCAGTGCAGTGACTTATCTTGTAAAATGTTAAAAATGTATTTGTAAGATTCCTTCTGGAACTTCAGGTAAAATTGGCCACTGTGTTTTTCACTTAATCACTTTAGTCTCTCAACTTTTACATGTGTTGTTATTTAGATGAACTTTTAACTTGTTTGAAGTAAACTAATTAAATAAGTTCTTTCTATAAGAAAACTACATTTTTTTCTTTTTCAGTTGCTTATGAATTAAAGTGCAATATAAGTTCAGGATTAAGATATAATCAGTGGATAGCACAGAGTGGACCAAGTCACATCAATAAGACAAGGAAAATCCATACATTTTACCCTTGCATGTATTGTACTTGCATAGATAACACATAGTTAATTTAATTCAATTTACTTTTAATTACAGCATGCAGTGGGGTATGTTGTGGGAGATCAATACTATGGAGCAAAGGCTAGCTTGAATGTGTGGGCACCAAGAGTGACAAGCCCTTCTGAGTTCAGCTTGTCACAGATTTGGGTCATCGCCGGGTCGTTCGGCAACGATCTCAACACCATTGAAGCCGGTTGGCAGGTGCTCAGATCAAAATCATACTAATCTGATTTAATTTATGTTTTTTTTTACCATAATATAACTCTTAACTGAAACAAATTTGGATTCAAGTTAAGAAACAAACACAAGTTTTACCTCTTGAGTTCCTCCTCAGTAAATTCCATAGAGTTACTGGGCCCAGAAATGTCCACCTGGTACCACTTCTTTTTTTTCCTCTGACAGGACTTCAGACCTGGTTGTTATACAAGTTGCTATCAGCTATATGCAAAAATAAAAGCACAATGACAGAGATTTTGGAACTACATATGATGATAATAATTTCCTATCATGAGTAAAGTAATTTCCTCTGCAATTATTCTGAGGCATAAATGTCTTTAATATTTTCAGAAAACAGAAAAGATATCATCAGCATAATTAGGCTGCTGCTTAAAGCTTACTTTTACATAATACAACTGAAACTAAATTCGTCGGTGTTTCTCAGGTTAGTCCCCAGCTATATGGCGACAATTCTCCGAGATTCTTCACTTACTGGACGGTAAGAATACGTACCATCCTTCGCCACAGTTATCTAAATAAGTAGATTTAAATTAGAAGTTTATTAAAATTTCTTGAATTGTTCAGACGGATGCGTATCAAGCTACTGGGTGCTATAATCTGCTATGTTCGGGATTTGTCCAGACCAACAATCGCATTGCTATCGGAGCGGCGATTTCCCCGACTTCAAAATACAACGGAGGACAGTTTGATATAAGTCTACTAGTTTGGAAGGTAACTTTCTCGAACTAAAACGATGAAATAATTCATATATTAATCAAAATTAAGCAATTAGTCTACATAAATTCGACATATTAAGAAATTCCATGCATTTTTCCTCCAAGAGTATAAATATTAACAGATACACTTTTACTACTAAGGGCACGGTATTATCGTACCCTTTATAAACAAAGTGTGAGGGAAAAAAAAAAAAAGGAAAAAGAGAGAAACTATACCTGTCGATATCAGTGCCCTTACTCATTTTCCTTTTGTTCTATTTTCTTTTCATTGGCATTTAATCTTCGCTGTACGACACGTTTTTTTTCTCAAGTTAGTTGCATAATTGAGAATTAAAGACATAGAACTTCAACCAACTATACAGCAATAAATTCCCCTTGGAGAATATGTGAGCCCTACCCACATGTAGATAGTGCAAATTCACCACATTGAGTGACCCTTGAAAAAGTGGTGGACATGGAGAAAATAGCTCAACAGCAAGAAACTAAGGGAGTACACCCCACTAACAAAATGGCTTCTACACAACCTCCCAATTCTGATGCTCATTGCTACTATCTCTTGTAGTCTTTGTCCACTCTTATTTGTCTTTGTGTGAAAACTGGAGGAGAGAATGAATGAGTGTAAAAGCATTTGAGTTTTTGACATCCTAGTATTTCTACCTAAACAAATAGAAGACCTTTACATTTCAAGAGTAAAAGGTATTTACTGTGCACGGTGTACATTCAATGAATCTGATCGGTTACAGCCGATTGATAGAGTGTAAATATCACCACCTCTTTAGAGAAAGAGTACAACAACATTTGGTAGAAGTAATTTATTATGCAGGATCCAAAGCACTATTCACACTAGTTGTCATAAAGTTCAAAGTTAAAGCAAAAATCACTCAAAAACTTTATTGACGATTCACTAATCGATTATGTAGGATCCAAATCATGGGAATTGGTGGCTCGAGTTCGGGTCGGGTTTACTGGTCGGCTACTGGCCGTCGGTCTTGTTTAGCCACTTAGCAGGCCACGCGAGCATGGTACAGTTCGGAGGAGAGATTGTTAACACGAGACCGTCGGGCCTCCACACATCGACACAGATGGGCAGCGGGCATTTCACCCATGAAGGTTTCGGTCGGGCCTCGTACTTTCGGAATTTGGAAATCGTCGACTGGGACAATAGTTTGATCCCCTTGACAAATCTTAGAGTTTTGGCTGATCATCCCAATTGCTATGATATTCAAGGTGGGGTTAACAGTGTTTGGGGCAATTATTTCTACTATGGAGGACCAGGAAGAAATGTGAGATGCCCTTGAAAAAAAAAGAAAAAAGAAAAAAAAGGATGATACAATGGTTTTTCCCTTTATTTTCTTTTAGTTCAAGTTTTGATAAGTGAAAATTGTGTCTTTTTGTCTTAGTTTTCTTTTTTTTAATTTAAAAGGGTTCTAACAAAAGAGAACCCTTGGTCTTCTTTTTGTTCTTTTTTAGGTGAGGATTGATTACTGTATACAACTACTTATGGGCTTTTGTAAATTTCTCTTTTTTTATTGTTTTGGGGATGAGTATACCAAATATATATACATTATGGTTTGTGTTAATTTTGCATTCTAGGACCACAAAACAGTTTGCAGATACTATGAGCAGTCACATATGAAAGAGAGCACATGATTTGATGAAGAAAAGGCCAACAAGAAACAATCACATCAACTAGTAAAATGCCTTGTGGAAGTTTACAGGTGGGTAAAAGACTCTTACCTTGATGGCAGAGAAATTATCTAGAAAAATGTTTACTGATTAAAAAAATATATAAATATATTATTTTTCGTAGATATATTGGAGAATGAAAGCGAAAAGATCTAATTCGCTAGGTACGGAAAATCAAAAGAGAATGAAAAGAAAAGTAGAAGAAAATAAACCACACAGACAATTTACGTGACTCAGTTATTAGGGGTGTCCACAAGCAAAGTGAAGAAAATATTTTACTATAAGGGTCTGTTTGGATCAACTTAAAACTATGAAAAAAAAAATTTCAGTGTAAAATAGTTTTCGGGGAATTTTTGTTTTTACGCTCTTTAACATTTGGTTTGTAGGAAAAAAAAAATAGCTTTCCAGCTATGCATGTTGGGTTGAAAGGAAAAGTTTGAACAAAAAATAATTTTATATACATTTCTTCTATTAGATATTATATATTATTTATATAAATAATTATCATATTATATATATTATTATTATAATTTATATCTACATATATTATTATTATTATCATCATCATCATCTATACTTAAAAATTAAATATATTCGAAATTATATTATATAATATATATAACATGATATATAATAATATATAAAATATAATATATATAACAATATATATTTAATATTATATAATATATAAATATATATTTATAAATAAAATATTATATAAAATTATATTTGTATAAAGAGAAAGTTTTCATCTTTCGCCTAAAAACAGCGAAAACGAAAACTTCAATTTTTTCTCAAATTCGTAAAATTATTTTTACGGGAAAAAAAATTTTACGTCGAACCAAACATGCAGAAAAGCTTTCTTTTTATACTGAAAACAAGTTTCAACTTCGTTTTATGTCAAACCAAACACCCCCTAAATGGGAGTACAAAAAAAAAGTTGTGTTCCTTAGCCCAAAAATCCAAATACACCAAATGCTCTCTAGTTAAAAAAAAAAATAAAAAACCTCGTTAAATGGGTCAGTAACTGCACCTCTAACTCCACAATGTATTTCATTTAGTTTCAGCTTCAAAATATTTCACACCACAATATAAAACTAACATAAATTAAGAATTCGGAATACATCTAACATAAAAACTTTAATTGTCCCCCAACACATCCTAAAATGTTGGTAAAAGCACCAAAGAGAGGTATTAAAATGATTACATTCAAACTCTAATGCATGTGTCTTTGCCAAATAGATGAACAGTGTTAACAAGTACCAACCCATGTGAGAGGAAAGAGAGAAAAAAAAAAGATAAAGAGGAGTCACTGTTGAATTTTTTTTTTAACCTTCAAGGAAAAAATGTACAAAGACCTACTGAAATTTTAGCTCTTTAGCAAAGGGGAATTTTGACAATTAAGCCTCCTGAGCTTTATCATATAATTCATTTACTAATTACACAGCTATTTTGACCGGATGCCATGCACATTATTTCGTAAGACTTCAAAATCTAAAAAGACTAATTTTTTTCTTCCAATTTCGATACCAAACTTAGATTTTTATTTATATTTTTATATGTTGGAATAGAAATAGATAATATAAGATTGTATGCAAAACATGCAACCAAAATAGTTGTGTATTTAGTAATTTCAATTGAAGAGAGAGGCCTGATGAACTATCAGAATTGAAAGTTCAACGTTCAACGACCTGTTTGCAAAAGAGCTAAAGTTTAAGACATTTCTCTACACTTTTCCCTTTTTTTTTTATTCAAAAATGGATTTGAGGAACAATAATACACAACTAGTGCTTCTTGGGTTGTGCTGGAGCCATTAATGGCTCGCAGTTAGAATCGATGCTTCTGTCTTTAACTTAACGTCTAAGATATGATATATGCTTTCATACATACTGTGTCTAGTAGGCTTCTTGGACCACTACCCTACTGCAAAAACAACAATAATAATAAAGAGAGCAGTGGTGGGGGAAACCACAAACCTTGACCTTTTATGTGAGAATGTGTTATGTAAAGCTTAATTACTCCCAACTATAATCCGCATTAATGTTATTTTCATTTGCTACGCTGTACTATTTTTTTTTATATATTTTAAAGATACTATTGAACTATCGTATTCTCATCAATCTCTACAATGTACTTTAAATTTATTTTTATTTGTCATCTTGTATTTTCTTTTTTTTTGTCGAAGACATTACTGAACTATACTACTCACTGGTTAAGATTGTAGGAAAAAAAGGAAAAATGAGCCTCCAGAACAGATTCAGCGAAACCTCCTATCAAGTTGTTTCAACTATTTTTTCTGCTATTTCTTGGTGTTTTCCTCTCTTTTTTTTTCCGTCAAAGTGGACCGAATATATACTCTGATTATATAGATTTATTACTTCTGGTATAGAGATAGACAAAATAAAAAGATAGATTAGTAGTGTCTATGAAAACATAATAATAATAATACAATATAGGAAGTAAAAAAGAAAAAAATTCTAAAGTACAGTGTAGCATATTGTAATTAAGGCTTCACACTATGTAACATTTTAGAATTATTATTTTTTTTTTAAAAAAATATTTTGCTAGCTTCCATTTATTTGTATGTAAATGGAATGGCACACTGAATTGATTATAACTTGAAGGGTGGGATGAGAAACTGGTGAATTGTATTAATCCTCTAGTTGTAGTAATCCCCACCAACTACCCATTTACTTGCATGCAAACATGAGTGGACATATCATAACATTGTGAAAAATGCATTTATACTTTGATTAGAATAGCGCGAATGTTACCATGCAACTCACACCGAAAGAACTTGCAGAGATTGTTACCTCAAAGCTCCATGCAGAATTACCCTTCCATGGCATCGACTGAAACACCGTCTCGAAACTGGAATCGGCATTTCTGAATCCCCTGCTCACAAAAACCTATGGTTCAAAAAATATATATATATATATACTGATTCAAAGTAATATGAAAACGGTAATTTTAAAACTGACCATACATGGTAAATGTTATTTGGTGGATTAAGATATAATGGCATGCATGTCGCTGAGCTGCTATAGATAGAACAGAGAATATTTTGCCAAATCTGCTATAGACAAGTACATTGTTCTTTTTGAATGGAGCACATTTACACAGCATCAGAAATGTACAACCCCGACAAAGCTTCATAAACTTTCATTTGCAAATCAATTTGTACATAAAAAAGCAACCAAATTACAATGAATCCATCTCTCAAAAAAAAAAAATACCGAGAAATCCCAATTATTTGGGATTGTATATATAAACATGTTCTCCCTCTAGCAAGCAACTAACACCATGTGAATGTTTAATCACGAAGGAAGTTGAAATGATGCAGCTCATCACTTTCCCCACTCTATTTCTGCTGTTTCCTGACAATTTTGAAATTTATTCACAGAGAAAAGCAACTATACCAAGACTCGCAAAATCTCCAACAGGCAGTCAATATAAACAGAGATTGTAAAAAGCACATGGAATTAATGGCAGCCCGACATGCTAACAAGAATGGTGCCCGAGCATCCCGAGATGTATACTGTTTACTACGTTTTGGTTTTGTAGCTAGTACTTGGTTCTGAATCAACTGTTACACAACTCACAAATCAGCAAGAACATATCAGTTGCATAATTGGGTTATACCTTTCCATAAATCAACAAGAACAAGTTTTCCACTGCATAATGGTGCGTAAGATGCTTTATCTGTTTTGACCTCTGAGCCTTCAAGAAATCCACAGCATGCACAGATCAGGGAGAGGTAACTTACTAGCATTGCCTGGTAAACTTAATGTAATGACATTTATAACACCAGCCTTAAAAATTCTTGGTGTTTGGACGAGATGACTCGTATATCAACCAAAGGATGTGCCTGAGAATCTTCTTGATCTCACCAAATCACAAATGGCATGAAGAGTTTCCACAAAGTTCAAACATGTAACCGGCATTTTAGGTTAAATTGGCAAATTCATCACATGATTTAGACATGCAAGCAGGAGTTTCAAGCATCAGAAGAGACAGTGCTTTTTTGGAGAGCATATTCAATCAATCTGACCAAATCCTCAGGGCCACAAATTTCAGATATAAAAGCAGTAATATCATCTGCAACACTAAAGAAGCCCTTTCGATTTGAATTTCTCATTTTAGTATTGTTTCCCTGTCCATGAATATATTCGTATGTCTTTAGCAATAACGCACATAGCTGATGGAAACTTCCTCCTCCAAAATTTTCTTAACATCAGCAAAGGCACTTCGGTTTTCTACGGAGCAACTACTTAAATTTTCTGGGGCAAAAGCATCAACTGATTTCATTCTGGATGCAACTGCATGTATGGACTTGAGGTTGCAGACGAAATGGTCAGCCTTAATTGATGAATTAGAGGCAGCATCTTCGACATTTTGAAGAAGGAAAATTTGAGTTATATTAGCCAACGCAAATCGTGTGATAAAAATAAAGAAATCATAGAAGTTCATTCCTGCAGGACAGCATCATAAAGAATGATATTAGAAAAAGCAAGTGCAAAAACCATATAAAATTCTTGCTAATTAAGTTATCGACATATTAAGATATACACGACCCTGCAAAATTTCAACTTAAATATCACTGCAAAATGGCAAAATCTGAGATTTCATATATGCTCTTTCAAAACTTAATCTACTTAAGGAAATGCCCCTTCCTAAAAAGTTTTAGTTAATAGGAAACTGATTTCTTAATAATTAGATGTCCTAATATTTAAGAAATGACATTTTCGGAAGGTATATATGAAAACTCAGACTCCACAGGGATATACTAGATAGCTAATTTACCGAAACATATACACATGTAAAAGCCCCTTAGATATTTACTTCTCATCTCATCACCTGTATTGGCTGCCAGATTCCGCTGACAGAGACTTTCAAAATCATCACAAATATCTCGAATGTCTTCTATATATTCCTTCGCCACATTGTAGTCTTCAACAAGCAAGTTCCACTAAAAACAGTCAAGTGTTAATTAGGTGGGATAAAAGTTGTATTCCTCAAAGAAACAGAGCTGATACAAATGGCTAATTACTTAATTACACTCACCACCCATGTAAGGTTATAGGCATTGAACCAATTGTGGTTTATAGATATTGTGTCTTCCTGTGATAAGAGACAAGAAATGGCAGTGTTAGCACGCCCACTGCCATGGTTTGTAGATAATTTGCATTTTATGAAACAACATAAAGGCGTTATCATAAAATCGATTGATGGTGAGTTGTCATACAAGGTATACATGGTTCTTTAGTTTCTTTGCATGGAAGCCACATGGTTCTTAAGTTTCTTTGCATGGAAGCTACACTTGCATTACATTAAATCTGGTGTATTATAAATTACAAATCGAAATCCTCCTTCATAACTGCCATTTGGCAATTTTTTTAGAAAAAGAAAATGAACCTGGATGATTGAGAACAAGGCAGAAACAATACGAACAAAGAAAAAGCAATAAACAAAGGACCATTGACATATATACATACCCTGAAGTATCCCTGGGTTGCTTGTTGTTCAAAGTTTGCACTAACCTTAGTTAGGCCGTGTATTAACAAACTCTAGGAGGCTAATAAGAGCTTTCTAGAGATTTAGCAAACAATAAACTAACTCCTGTATTCATGTGAAAGGACTCTTAAAAGGCCTAAATAAGGTTGATATATTTATTATATCTAGTGAAAAAGTGCTGAAGTAACAAAACACAGGAATTTTATTACGATTGTTTTTCTTCTACCTTGTGTGAAGCGCAGATGAGGCTAGAGTCTTTTAATCCCAGTGCATATTCTTAGGATTAGGAGTAGGCCCACTACTGCTACCTTTCATGTTCTTTTAACTTAGTTATTTATTGGCAATATATTCCTTGTTTCCAGAAACCATAACCATGAAAACCTGATAGTTTATTTCATCCAATTTATCATCACGGATAGAAAAAACAGAGTATAAGCAATTCTTCATGCTGTTCAAAGCTCTATCCAAAATGATTCCAGGCATTAGAGAGAAATATGTTATATTACCAAATTATGGACCTGATGATACCATCCGCTAGGCACAAAAATTATCTCGTTTTGCTCTTGAATGCATTCCAACCATACAGTCTGCAAATTAAGTCAGCAATCACTGATTCTATGTTATGATGAGAAACGACCAATAATTATATGCTTTATTACCTTCTTGAAGCCAGGAAATTGTGTTTCAGAAACATCACCATAAACATCATAGACTGAGGATTTCAAATTCCTGCAAAAATCGTGACAATTCGGTTTTTTGTTTTAAGTTATAGAATTAGCTGAGATGATTAAATATCTTTTCTCAAACATATTCTTTCTAATTCTCTGACCCAGTCAGTACGGGTCGGGTGAAATCCTGTAGTGAATTAGCAAAGATCACCTTCGACATTCTGTGGTAATAAATAAATAGCAAAGAAGCATTCTGAATGTAGGTTCACCGCTTTAGCAATGGAAATTGGGTTACAATACACCTAAATTTCTATTGTGTTACTTCCGTTTCTATTGTTACATAAGCTTAAAGCCTCAAGTTGAATCTTCACTATAGCCGAAAAATGCAAAGAGAACCTGCGGAAAAACAATGAGTACCTATCAAAGATAAGGTGGCACTGTGAAGGTGGTAAAAATAGCCAACGTTTTCGCCCACACACATTTGCTGACCAGCTGTATGACCTAAACACGTCAGCATGAAGAGGAGTCCAAGTACCTATAGCAAAAATTTCACATAATAATGGTAAATGAAAAAAATATTTGGTCCAATATATGTCAAGTGTAGTAATTACTTGAGTAGATACATATGCATGATTTTCCAAAGGACGGTGTATAGAGTAAAGCAAATAAAACGGCCTAAAATGAACAAGATAGGCATATACTATGAAAGGAGATGCATATATCTACCTTTAGGTCCCATGTAAACAAAGCGATAGTCTGCACAATTTATTTCATTTTTATCACGATGAATGTCGGAATCTCGATGAAGACTATGACTGTCAAGATACAGGTTGAGCCAATCATCAACAAAAAATGTTGGCGTTGTGTATGCCACATAATCAGGATACTCCTGCAAAAAATCTCAAACAGTTGAACTAGCAAGAAATGACATCGGAGCATAAATAAAAGAAATCAAAGGCATCTAAATGTTGGTTCGTCTGATGTAATTCAAAATGAAATCATCCAACTTTTCCAATAAATTATTACATACCAAAATAAATTAGGCTTTGATGAACTTGATATTTGCATATGTTGAAATATGTACACCCATTTCCACAAAATAAATACAAAAATAAAAAAAAATATGTGCATAAATGAACATATGTCATAAGGATCTTCGCAGATTGTAAATAATCATAAGCATGTATAATAGGACCAAACAATACCCAGTCTTTGAAAACAAGAACTACTTCCGACATACCTTAACAAAATGCCAATCTTTAAGATACAACAATGAGTCAATCTTATCGTTACAGCTCGAATCATTACCACGATTTTCCTGAGAATGTTCAATCCAGTAGCTTATGTAATCTGCCAGAGACATGTCAAGTCTCTTTTGGTCTATGAACTCCGTCGTAGAACAGTCAGCCACCTGCAAGAATGAAGAATGAGGGGAAAAAAAAAGGAGCAGCATTAAGTTGTATGATTTAGTTGCATTTATCACTGAAGAGCAGCACTGGTACTTGTTAAAAGCAATTCTATGCATAGAAGATTATGTTCTGAAAGATAATTGAAGAAGATAGAATACAAAGGGGAGGAGAAAAAAGTGAACGACGGCCTAATGATCCTTGCAGCATTATTCAAAACTATACGACCAGAATATCATCTGCTTGAGTATTACAGGATGCCACATGGTTAATAAGGCTAACAACATCTAATATTTAAAATAATACTTATAACATGAAATTTGAAATATTAGCCCGTTTGGAAGATATGATAATCGACAAGAAAAAAAAAAAATGTGGCATACAACTGCACCAAGAGAAATTATTGTATGAAGAGAGATGCTTCTAGCTGTTAAATGTTCCAATTTCATTTGCTAAAAAGTGATTAAAAACCATTAAATTTGATGGAATCACAACTAAATTTTCAAAAATCACCAATTTAAACAACTAAAATCACTCAACTCCCAAAATCAAAAGTTGAGGAAGTATCAATAAAAGTAAAAAAAAACACAAAGTTGGCTGGGCTACCTTAAAATAACCTACAGTTGAGGCCTAAAAGTTTCAACTTTAAAACCTCAAAACTGCAATACGAATCGGGACAAGGTTCAGGAGGGCCCACAAATCCGCAATATCCAAATTTCGCAGGCATATACATGCATGACCCGAAAACGGTAGCTGACCAAAACAAATCAATTATCCACACAGCAAAAATTTCCAACTTTTTAAACTTCACATGGCAATTCACAACAGGCCAAAGCTCAAGGAGACTACAAATCCACCATTTCCAAACTTTGCAGGGTATACATGCATTCAACCCGAGAAAGGTAGTTGATTGAAACAAATCAATTATTCACGTAGTAAAAAATTTCAACTTTTTAAACTTCACGCGGCGACTAGTAATATATACAAATCCACAATTTCCGAACTTTGCAGGGGTATACATGCATTCGTCTTGCGAGAGGTAGCTGATCAAAACAAATCAATTATCGATATAGTAAAAAGTTCCAACTTTTTAGATGTTAGGCTTCAAGGAGACTACAAATCCACAGTATCCAAACTTTGCAGAGCGGCGATTACTTGCGGCGATTAGTAATCAAGCCAATGTTCAAGTAGACTACAAATCCACCATTTCCGAACTTTGCAGGGACACATACACGCACCTGTCACCTTGAGGATGATGTAGTACAAAAATTTTTCCATCCAATTCTCAATGAGGGCTACAGGTCCGCAATATGCGAACTTGTTAGGGTTACAAAACTATAATACATGCGATAAACCGTAACAAATCTAAAAAAGGAGATCGAGAGAGTGTTAGGGTTTTAGTGACCTGCACGGTGGAGTTGGGGAAGCGGGAGGAGAAGAAGGGGAGGTTGGGGCGGCGGGGGTTGGAGGAGACCCAGTCGGTGCAGGCCCTCCACGGGTCGGCGGCGGCGGCGTCCGTGAGGCCGGTGAGGAGGATGGGGAGGTTGGGCTCGAGGAACCTCTCGACGAAGCCCTCGTAGCTCAGATCTCGAGCGTCCACCCTCTCCACCCCACCTCCGATGCGAACGCCCATCTCCTCCTCCTCCTCTTCTTCTTCTTTTTCTCCGGCGACGGCGACGGCGACGGCGACGGCGAGATCGACGGAGAGAGGGG
Source organism: Tillandsia fasciculata (assembly GCA_029168755.2). Lineage (NCBI taxonomy): Eukaryota > Viridiplantae > Streptophyta > Magnoliopsida > Poales > Bromeliaceae > Tillandsia > Tillandsia fasciculata. The sequence continues at coordinate 26,530,528 of CM054936.1, read as the reverse complement.
GTCGATCCACGCGTAGTATATACGTATCGGTGCCAGGGATGTTAATGGATAACGGATATTTAAAATTTTATTACAACCGAATCCGAAGTAGCGGATTTATTCATTCTATATTAGACGAATATGATTTCGGGTAAAAATATATATATATATATATTGATAAATTTAAATTTGGATATAAATTTTTACTTTATTCAATGCAAATTCGATCCGAATTCGAATTAATTTTATATTATATAATATATGTGGATATAAATATTTAATATTATATTTAAATTTATATTTTAAAATTTTAAATTTAATATAATATATTTTAAAATATTGTAAAGGAAAATAATTATTTCGAATTTGAGTTTTCGAATTCTAGTTTGAATTTTGAAATTTTGGTTAGATTTGGATTTAGATATAATTTTTTAAAATTTGTCAAATTTAAATTTAAATTTAAATTTTGAATTTTAAAAATTCATCCCGAATCCGAATTCGAATTAATTTTATATTATATAATATATGTATATATAAATATTTAATATTATATTTAAATTTATATTTTAAAATTTTAAATTTAATATAATATATTTTAAAATATTGTAAAGAAAAATAATTATTTCAAATTTGGATTTTCGGATTCTGATTCGGATTTTAAAATTTTGGTTAGAGTTGGATTTGAATATAAATTTTTAAAATTCATTAAATTTAAATTTAAATTTTAAATTGAATAGTCAGATTCAAATTTTGAATTTTAAAAATTTATTCCGAATCCCACCCGTTGACCAAGGTTGAAGGCAGTGGATAGAAGTAAATGGCTGGATGATTATTTTTTTATTTTTTTTTCTAAAATACTGAAAATTTTATGTAAATATTCATTTTTTTTTTTATTTTTCACTTTAGGGCTGATGTTAACTGAGAGTAAAAAATAGCCAAATTATCCTCATATACTTGATCTAGAGGGAAGGTTTTTTTTATTTTTATTTATTTTTTATTTTTTATTTTTTTTTTGGGCTGTTTTAAAGAATATTTTTGATATAAATTGTATAAAAGTATATTAAAAAACTTAACTCATTCAACTTCTGGTTAAATTTTATAACTTTTCTAAATAATGTAATTAATTTTAACCCACCCCAGGCCAAAGTCACCACCATTTAGTTCTGCCAAACAATCAACAGAATAATTTTTTTTTTTTTACTAACATAGAGTCAAAAAATAATAATTTTCAAATTAATTCTAATTCATCCCAAAGTTTATATCAATCTAAATTTCATCTGAAAGTTTACTTCAACATGAAACTCACCTTGAGTACATTGCAGGTATCACAGCAATTGACCCTGCACTAAAATTTTAAATCAGCACAACAAGCAAAGAACTTAAAATTCAGTGACAAATCATCATCTAATAAGTCATCAAAGTGAAAAAAAAAAAAAAAAAAAAAAAAAAATCATAAACATGTACAATGAGGAACAAAACCATATGAAACAATTTTATTTGACAACATAATGAGTGAAAAATGAAGAGAAGTTTTGAAATAATGTATGGAGAGCTTTCTACTGCAAACAACAAGTGTATTGGAACAAAACAAGGATTCCCCATAGGCCCCCCCATTTTAAAATTAAGTAAAAAGTAATGTAATCCTCAGAGTGGTATATAATATTTTTGATAAACCGACGACGGCGGCCTATCGACCATGAGAATTAGATGAGCCTCAGTTCGTACTCGCCGGCCATTGTGATGTATCTCACCCACGGGAGGGCCTGGTATCCGCTCTTCTCGATGATTTTAAGGTATCGAACCTGCGAAATTATTACCACATGAATCATTTTTGTATCATATATTGGTACACTGCATATGCTAGCATATTGTTAGAGACTTAGAAAATTTTAGTCTAAGTCTCTAGCCCAAACCGAAGTGGGCTTGTCAAGCTAGCCCAACCTCATTTGTGGAAGACAAAGAGATATTTGGGAGGTGAAGAGACTTGCAACCTGTTAATGGAATGCCAAGAGTCATGAAAATGCTAAGGGTCATGACTTGTAAATATAGGCTAGTGTGTGAGTTGTACATAAGCCTATAAATAGGAGAGTTGGCTAAGGCCAAGAGGACAACGACAACAAGTGAGAGATGTTCAACAAGAGCAAGAGAGAATTGTATCTTGTAGAGTTATTTTCTAAGTAAAGAGTGTACTTAGTTTTTTTTCTGCGGAACCACTACTCTTTTCTCTTTTCTCTACTTTTGCATTTAGTCGTAGGGCGCGAAGGTCCGGGCTAGCAAATAGAGAGCAAGGCTTGCCCTCTTCGAGCAGGAAGGCGGAGGCCGCACGAACTTTTGCTAGGCAAAAAGCTTAAGTCCGTGACAATATGCTATTACAGTTATCAGATTTCAGAGTACCTGTATGCCAGAAACAGTAAAATAAGGTATCTCAAACTTCACACGTATCGGGGCCTTTTTCTCAGGGGTCGCTTCCTCTGCAGTTATACTGGGCAGACTAAATTCGGCCCGACACATGTACTCCTAAAATAAGGTTTCAGAACTACATTAATATCACGAGGCATCATCATTCGCAGACAAAAAGAAAAGAATGGTGAGATAATACCTTTCCGCCAGGAAAAGATTTAATTTTCCAGACCAATGCGTCGTTCTCGGGAGCATACGCAGCAGAGCCCATGGAAGTCCTTATATTGGGATGGGTGGCGTCGGAAGGTACAGGCACCTCAATTTCCACATTTGTAGCAGTGCTGTTGAAGGAAGACTGCATTAATAATATTGAATACAAATGGTTAAGTGTTTTTATGGCAAGACTCGGACCTTCTTTCCTTGAACTGGCTTCTTGCCTTTACCATGAGCTCTATGCGGCTTCTCGAGTGTTTCTCGACTTGAGCTTCGACCCAGATTAAAGGTTTCACCTGACGAAGGTCGGAAGCAAAGATGAAATAAAGCCAAAAACAACTTTAATAATAAGTATATACAGGGTCTTACATAAATATATATATCCCTCCAACATAGTTATTTAAATATGCACGGTAAAGTGCAGTTTCTCACAAAAATACCACCATCGTATTAAGTTGGCGAGTCATCCCACTCATGAGGAACCATAGTGTTGTATTAGAAAAGTACTTTTGTGACAAGAGTTAATGTATTAAGCTTTTGAGGGATATATATGAAAATTCAGATTTTACAGGGATACACTATTGTAAATATTTATGTAAATATCATAAAGAAATGTAAGAGCCCCTGAATTAATAAATGCTGGGTAACCTGAGTACTGAGTCTGTAGGTCATCAGATCAAAAGATCCATCCGGTGGTATGAAAGATATGGTCCGGTCATTCTCAAATCTTGCCAGACGCACACACCTCCAAAGAAAGTAAGCTGTTAAATCTCAAGGCCAGAACACAAGAAATTGGAAGAAAACGAGTTGCAAGGAGGAATGCTCTACTTACTGATGGAACTTAATATCATCGAGATCAATAGCTTTTCCCTTTGTTGCTCGGCCTTGAGCTTCCAGAAGAACCCTATCATTCAGCCCAAGTTTACACTCAGGCATTCCACTGCATATAAAGCAAATAATTAGCTATTTGGCTCTGTTAAGAATTCTTTTGAGGCAGAAACAGTGTTTGTCAAGACAGTCAATGTAAGAAAATATCTCAAACTTGTAAGGTTTCATCTGCCACATTGTGGATGCTGATTGTACCAAAACAAAAACAAGAAGGAACATGCTATCAAGCAGATATCAAGGTAATACATATAAAAGATACAAGCATGTGATCTTCCATGGTTAAGGGAAAACATGATCCATCAGAATCCAGCTCGACCTGTTTGAATCATTCTAGGATGAACTGAACTACTGAAGCCCTGCTTTAAATAATCACTGGTAGGAATCCTTTTCAAAATGTATAGTTTGCATCCTAATGATTTACCCCTGATTGATCGTTTTTCAGAAGGGGTTTGTCAATTAGGAGTGGAGAAAAAATGGTCATAAAACACATATTTGAGAACTGATAACATATTCGAGTGTTTTGAACATCTACTGCACACAACATTTTAATAAACATGACTAGCTTAGAATCTCTGTCAGTTTTTGTAGTACTTAATCCTTCCATTTACTACTTCTCTCACTATCTCTGGAGTTAGTTGAGTTTTCCAGGCAAATCCGCGGTCTAGAAGCTAGACTTCTTCAATGGGTTAAGTGGTAGCCCAGGCACCTAAGAATTTGCCTAGGAACATACTTGAATGATGCTTCAATTCTGTATATGAAAAAAGTTTATCTTGTAATTAATTCCTTTTTTAAAAAAAAAAATGAGAGGAAAATAAACTTAACCAACATAAGGTGGTGTTTGGCTGCACATGAAAGAGACCAAAAATAGTTTTTGGGTTGAAAAGGATCTTCCCACCAGTTTGGTTCCACGCAAGATACAACTTGGTCGAAAAAGTTCTACATATTTTAGAGAAAACATCTGTTCTGTTTTTTCATATGTTATCTAAAGAAAACACGAATTGTAAACTAAAAGCACCTCTTTCCTTCGCTCTCTCTCTCTCACCACAATAAACATTCACAAGTAAGCATATTTAGAAAGAAGAGAGACAGAATAATCATATGTAAACACTGAATACATTCGCAAACTAGCAAACTAACACGAACACCAAAAGTGTTTAAAAGGTGAAATCATAGTATCCATAGAAAACAAAGAAAGGCATCACATGAATAAAAGTTCGACATAAGGGACACAAGACTATTCGAACTCAACATATCAGGAGTTGCAACCCTCAAATACGCCTTGCACCTGAGGCACGTGCCTCAGGAACTAGGCCTCAGGAACTAGGCACACGCCTCAGGCATAGCACTGCATCTTGGGTATATCAAGGTATAGTGGCTTGAATCTCATGCCTAAGCAGTGAGGCTTGCATTTCATGCCTAGGCACACACCGAGGCGCACCTTTTCAAACATAGTCAGCAACCTTATAGTTTCATAAACACACACCTGTTGAGTTAATCAAAATTAAGATGCCAAACATTAAATGTGAATTTCAGTTTATTGAGCCATTAATTGCTTAGGGACATTCAAAAGTTACACAAGTTTGAAAGACGATCTATGAGACATTATTTCCATAGCATAATCTCTTCATAAATAATCGTGCAATTTGGAACCCATTGGAAGGTCTAACGATGAGGCAAGCAAAGATGCTTTGTTGTTTACAGATGGAAAGTTAGCAATCCATGAGCGTTTTAAAAGAGGGTGGACAGAAACTATAAGTCGGTAGCTTCTTCCAGTTCTAGATGATATTAAAAAGAGAAGAAGTAAATACCTCAAATACGTCCTCATTTTTAGTGCCCCAACTACATCCGAGCGGATAATCTGCCCATTGCTGTTGACAAGAATGTTAACACTTTCCACCACATCCAAGAACACCTGATAGAACAAGAATTCACGTCAGTAACTAGTTTCATACAATGAATGCTAATCTTAAGCAGTCCCCAAGGACCACAACAAAAGACAAGAAAACCTACTTCATTTTTCTTGTACCGAATCCCTTCGCTGCGCCATGACACAGCATTTGTCACAGCCATCGGAGGCCTCTGTGTTACTTCCATCCTATACGCATCTGTCTTAATGAACTCACTGAGAATCTTAGCTTCTGTATATTGCGGGTACCCAAAGTCCATCATTTCATCCAGCAACTCATACTGCCCATATCATCACATCATATGACTAAATCCATATCTAAACATATCAAAAGGCGAGAAAAGAATCAACCAAAGATAAAATGAAGATCTTGTCCTTACCACAACAACAAAATTATCTCTCAAAGATTCCTCTTCCAACTCCTCAAAATAATGCTTAAAGACCTGCATAGCTAACAAATCTCTTACAAACAAGTTTACAATGACTAATGCTTAATACTGAATAAAGAAAACTGAAATCAACATCTGCAACAGTAATTAATCACTAAACTGCTTACATCAACCACTCGGTGCAGAAACAGAAGAATACTAGCAGCATTGCAGTTCTGCCTTGCTGCGGTCATCAGGAACACATTATTGTGCTGTATGAACATGTAGGTCACCCCATTATCGTACACCACCGGTGAGTGCGACTCCGGATCACCCTGACCACAAGATGTCAGTGTAAATTGTAATGTTTTGAAGTGAACAAATAGAATGGCATTGAAAAGGGTAAACTCTTATGACCTTCCATTAAGAAATCTATTCACATGGTGATTTTTCTGTTCTTGTTTCTTCATTTTGATACATACGAAGAAGCGTCTTTACATTAGCACCGAATCACATTAAAGTACGTGCCTTTGGTGGCAACCATATATAATTATTCGCCTGTTTAAATGGCCGAACAAGTTATCCAGTGATAACATACACCCTATTAGGATTTTCTTCTATCATTGAAATTTACGATCTTGCTTTAGTCCATTTCACGGACGTTGCAGCAATGATATTCCACACTAATGCATTCCGCCTACAAGTCGATTCCTCGTATGCCGAGAAATTAACTTAATATTTGCATATACTACTCTACCAATTAGTACATTGCTCTTGAGTAAACAAAAGATATGAGGTATACAAGATGTTCATGCATCCAAACAGGCCCTATAAATAGGAGGTTCCGATCAGCCTAAGCTGTACAATACTTTCTACACAGATCCTTTTTGTTATACCCTATGAAACCCTAAAGAAGGTGCACGGAATAATTACCCTCTCCAAATCCATTTCTGCAACAAAAGATCCCTAATCTCTTCAGATTAGCCACTCCAAGAACCCTAATCTCAACCAAAAACAGATCTAAAAGAAGAAGATACTCGGATCCGAAATCCGATCCTAGGGATCTGATGATCTACCTCCTTTTCGATGAGCTTGGTGAAGAATCGCTCCGCTTGCACGGCGGAGACGTCGCCGCGGTAGTCGCGCCACACGAGGACGCGGCCCTTGATGTCGAGGAGGAAGAGGGCGGAGACGGCGCCCGCCATGGGCGACGGATCGGAGGAAGCTGTTAGCTTCTACGAGAATCAGAACGAGGAACTGGATCTGGATCCGGCAAAGGAGCTCCCCATTGCTCGACGATGCCCGCTCGATTGCTGCTTCTTCGGGATGCGCTTCTTCCCCGAAAAAGCCACCGCCACCGACACCGCCGCCGCCACCACCGCCGCCGCCGCCGCCGCTGCTGCAGCTGCTGCTTCTGCTTCTGCTTCTCTCCGAAGCAGCTACGATCAGGGATTGGGAGGATCGAGATGGAGATGGAGATGTAGATGGAGATGGAGATCGAGGTCGAGGTCTAAGAGGGAGAGAGTCGGGATCCACGGAGTGATGAGGAAGAGGAGGTTTGGTGTCGGAAGAGTATCGCGAATAGCGATCGCTAAATGGATCCTTCGGAACGTAAACGGGTCCACTACTAGCCTAGTTAGGTTCCTCTAATGCTAATAACTAAAATAAAATTAAGTTAAATTAAATTAATTTTTCAATTAATTTAACATAATGCTTTTGATTTACCCAAATTTACATGAAAAATTTACTGATTTTGATATTTAACAAAAGTTTTTTAAATTTTATTCGTGTAGTAGCCTGTATATTTTCTACATATCTACGAGGAAAGAATGGGAAAGACATTTTCGTTTGATTGCAAATAATTTGAATTGAATCTGCAAAATTGGAAAAAATAGCCGGCAAAATTTCAAAGTTAGTGAGTTTTTTTACACAAATTTACTTTTAAATTTGAGTTTCTACTTTCTAGGGGGCAATTGTGTAATTGGAAACTTCAAGGGGTCTAAATGCAAATTTTCTTGCTCTTAGCCCTATTCTTTGCTTCTCTTCTCTTCTCTTCTCTTCCTTCTTCTAGAACGTAAAGATCAAATTTTCGCCTTATCACTGGACTTCTACTCTCTGCTATTTTATTTTTCTAAAAAAAAATATTTAAAAATCGTGTTTTAGTCGAGAAAAAGATGCCGGCGGCGATCGCGGAGTTGGACGACGAGACGGTGCGCAGCATGTCCGTCGGCGCCGTCTTCACCGACTATGTCAGTCTTCCAATCTTTCTTCTTCTTCTTTTTTAACTTCTTTACAATTTGTCAGTACTTTTCTTAAGAGATTAATTTTTTGGTGAAAGAGAAAAGTCGAAGTGTTTTTTTTTTTTTTTTTTTTTTTTTTTTTTTTGAGAACCGTGTTGCATGTTGTCACGGGGTTAGAATCGCTTGATGAAACCGTGCGGCGCCCGTCCGTCACCTGCACGAACGAGCCAGCCAAAACCATCCCGAGGTATAACTCCGCAAATTATATCTAGCCAGAATCGAGAGAAAGACAACCAATGGTCCGGTAAATAAGCACAAACAACTGATATTTTATTGATTAGCGAAAGTGGATTACAATGAAAGAGAGACACGACTTGATTTGATCGGGCACAGGCCGTTGAGGCAAAATGAACACCAAAGACATCCTATTTTTCAAGTGGAACCGACTCACTTAATACACATCAATCAAATCTTCCCGTTATGAGCTCCACGAAAGGACCGCGGTTATGGCATACGAACCCGCCCCGCAGGTCCCTCGCCATGGGTTGCGGTTGGAACGTTGCCCACTGTCCTCGTCAGCACGCTGACCCGTGCGAACAATTCGATGGATTGCTCCTTTAGGTGCATGACTACGCGCCCTTCGTGTTCTCCTGCAGCTGGTCCAATTCATTTCGTGGATGAACTTAACTACAATTAGACCTCGGGCCGCCAAAACGAGAGCTAAAGCAAAAAAAAAGAAAGAAAAAAAACAAAATGCCAGATCTTCCTATAAGACTTGAAATGTTTAATTTCTTATTTAATCTAAATGAATGAATATGTTGTTGGACGAATCTCTTAAAGTTATAATTAGATTATACAGTTGCATTGATCTAATTTATAATTTTGGTGCCCAAAAGTACTTAGTTTGGATGCATGAATTTGATTCGCAGTATCTCGTTGAAGATAAATCATCTCGTAGATGAAGTATGCAAACTCTTTACTTACAATCACACTAAAAAAATTCTCATACGGAACAAACTATTCTTGAATAACTTATTCCGACATCCGAACATGGCTGAAGTGATATGCATTATAGTGAAAAGTCGTTGCCGCTAGGGTTTCTTAATCCGCTTGCGGGTGGAATCATGAGTGATAGGGTTTTTTAGTAGATTGAAGGCACAATTCTGTTCAAAATGATGAATACTTTTAGTGTAATTAAGACTGGAATTGCACCTTTTGGAGTGCCGACTTTTGAGTATGGATGGGAAGAAGTCATTTAAGGTAATTCGAACGTGTCTGAAGGAGGCGAGATGCTGCACCGATACTAAGAAAATGGTTCAATCTCGATTGAATTTGAATATGGAAAGAGGATGGGGGTGATAAATGCTCACACAAACAATACTCGACCCAATAGCACTACCCTGCAGCTCTTTTAACGCTTGCTCCGAACAGCATCTTGCGCACAAAGCGAAGCCGAACCCTTCGCGCTATTGCAGGTGCACGAGAGGGGCGAGATAGGCTCTATTTGCAATACGTCATATCATGAGATATAGTTAAGCCCTATCTTCTGTAGTATTATTGCTTTGAAATTTATTCTCGGTCTTGTTTTATCCCGTTATAGGTGGGAAAAATAAGTTCTCTTGACTTTCATCGAAAAGAAGATCTATTAATCACTGCAAGCGAAGATGACTCAATACGCCTTTATGATATTTCAAGTGCGACGTGAGTATGATATACCTTACTCACTCCCTTCTACATTATTTGTGATATATGTCGACATAACAAGTAAAAAGAATGATGTTGATCTCCATGTCCATTAGATTTTTATTTTACTTATTTGTCAGGGCAAAACCTTTCATTTCTTGTCGAAGTTAAGTGGGAAATTAAAATCTATATACTGTGTCCTTCTCGCAATCTTTTTACTCCAACGAAGCTATTGCATTGTGATTATCGATAACAAAAGGTTATTTTCGATTATTTTTGTTTTTTATTCAAGCATTAAATTATACATCCATCAATCACTCGTGTCACTCGTTATCATTATTTTTCTCGTAAGTTATCATCAAGTGTAGTAGTATTTCAAAACTATGGTATTCAATTCGGAGTTTGAAGTCACCATTATTTTCGGGACAACCAGCTTCTGTGTCTATTCTTTTTTGGTCTTGCTGTCTTCAAATCGTGGTCCTTAATTTTTTTTTGTGACCAAAGAAAAGTACATTTATCAGGCTTCCTTTGTGACCTTTATAACTCAAGTGACCACACAAAAGAAAAAAAAGATGGTGAAGAATATCATATTTCTGGTTTTTCATGTGGCATGTGCGACAAACAGTTATAATTAGAACAACAGAAGAGGCATATTTAGAAAGATAAATGCATTTAAATTTAGTTGATAAAAGCGTCTGTATTTAGCTTAAGTATTTTTTTTCTTCTTCAAAAGGATCTAAGGAGAATTCCTCTGATTTTTCTAGCACCTTTTATTCGAATTGCTGAGTTGCTCTTTCTTCAGGTTGCTGAAGACCACGTATCATAAGAAGCAGGGAGCTGATCGCGTATGCTTTACTCATCATCCAAGTTCCATCTTGTGTTCTTCAAGATACAACATAGATGCTACAAGCGGTACATCTTTTTACTTTTATGCTGAGTAAATCTCTCTTTCTATATAGAAAATCATAGCTTAGCCATCTTTCTGCTGTTCTTGTACAGAATCATTGCGCTATCTTTCGATGTATGACAACCGATGCCTACGATACTTCAAAGGGCATAAAGAAAGGTGGTGGTTCTATTGTCATTTAATATTTATGTTGGTGTTGGTTAAGAGATCAATGTTGTATTATCCTAAAAAGTTCCTCCAATTCCATTTTTGCAGAATTGTTTCACTTTGTATGTCTCCTATCAACGATAGCTTCATGTCAGGATCGCTTGACCATAGTGTTAGAATATGGGATCTTCGCGTAAATGCTTGCCAGGTAGGAGGTCCACTTCTTGTTATGCTGTTTCGTGTTTTGGAAATAGTCGCATTGTCGATTAGCAGCAAGTGATTCTGCATGGAAGATAGTATTCAAATCGTCTGAACCAATTTCATGCTTATTGTTTTAGTCTTCAGGGGATTCTGCGATTACGTGGTAGGCCAACTGTTGCCTACGATCAACAAGGACTTGTTTTCGCTGTCGCAATGGAAGGCGGTGCCATTAAGTTGTTTGATTCTCGTTCATATGACAAGGTAGGTTGATATCGTTTTCAGTTGTAAAATGTTCCTTTGCAAGTTTGTCTTTTTACCCTCATCCACACTTATATTTTAAAAATTGTCTCTCTTTGGAAAGCTTTTTTTAATAGAAAACCTACATTTCACGATGAATTGGATGACTCCCAACTTAAGATAAGGATATTTTTGTGAGAATCTACATTTACAAGACGTATATTTATTTGAGATCAGATCATTGTTTACGGGTTTTTTCTCCATATTTCAGGGCCCGTTTGACACCTTTTTGGTCGGTGGAGATACAGCCGAAGTTTGTGATATAAAATTTAGCAATGACGGTAAATCGATGGTCTTGACAACAACGAACTACAGTATATATGTTCTGGATGCGTACGGAGGGGAGAAGGTTAGTTCACCACTCGCAGTGTTATCCGCCGATTGAAATATATGATATAAAATGAAGCAAACATGCCTATAAATGCGACACTCTTTTCCATCTTATATACATTAGAATATTTAAAATGCTCTGAATATGCATATTTGTGCTCTCTACTGATGCCGAAGGAGATTGTTTGTCTACTCATAGTCCTTGGTAAGATCCTTAATCATCATCTTAAATTATTGGAAAAACAACTACATGACAAAGTGCTTGAAAAGATATTCAAGTAATATATCTAAGGTAACGAAAAAGTAGCTTCTTGATGAAATGTTTTACAAACAAACAATATTGGACCTACTGGAGCATCCGGTGGCCGGAAAAAAAGTTCAAAACATTTTGTTCAATGTAATAATAATATCATATGAACCTTGGTACGTGTTCGTTTGCTCTCTCAATAATTTTGGCTTCCTTACGCTGAAGTGTAACTAAAGGGCTACTGGAACGACTATTCATAAAGCCAACTACTACTGAATTGATTGCAACATATTTATCTCTATGCTTCACAGAATCACATCAACAATTCTCTTAGAACTCGCCTTAAATCCCTCATGCAACTTCATAATCGGTAGCTTGTGTACAACTAAATTTTTGTGAGGTGCCTAGAATAGTATCTGCTTGATGAATATTTGGTTTACCGATGGTTGATAATCTTTCTTTCTTGTTTGTGTACTTCTACGCGCATGTTTTGTCGTCATGAAAATATATAATTTCGTCCCTAAAGGATAGTATAGCATTTCACAAGAGGAAGAGTTCTGATCTATCGAAGTGCATAGAGTTTGTATAACGGGTACTGTTTAGCGATAGCCTGAGTATTACTGGCGATTACGCCGATCAATACAACACTTGTTGGTTTTCAGATTATTGTCACTTGAAATAACCACTCAGCAAATGGTTGGAGCGCGCTTCCTTCATGAAAGATATACATAATCCAAGTTTAAAATTTAGATCTTGTATTCCTTCTCTATGTAGTTGTTCTGTACATACTAAAATCCAACTTGTTCTGCATGTAGCATAGAAGAATTCCTTACATGCATCTTGTAATATTATTGATATTAGTCCTATTTAAGATCTTATAGTTCTTTTCTCCTACTCCTCTATGTGGGAGAATCAGTGAAAATATGGGTTCATGTGTTGCGGTTTCAATTTTCTTTTGCATATAAATCCTCGCCATGCGTTCTTCTCCATTTGTTTCAACAATTTAAGTAACAAGCATGAAATGGGCATTTGATTCGGTTGGTATAATATGCAGCGCTGCGTCTTTAGTCTGGAAACGTGTCCGAACGTAACCACTGAGGCCGCATTTACTCCTGACGGGCGGTATGTAGTGTCAGGTTGGATCCTATATCCTCGGCTTCTTTTTATTTTATCTAAATACAAATTATCGGTGCTCGGCTAAATTGTTATGCGCTTCTTCTCTTCTTTTTCAGGATCTGGCGATGGAACCTTGCATGCGTGGAAGATCAGCACGAAAAATGAGGTATCCTCAGTTTCTATTTTACTCTTATATTTAACATAGTTAATTCGGATTCGGCAAAAATTCTGTTCGAATATAATACGGATAAAATTCTTATCATGATTTTAAAATTCGTTGAAAAATTCGGTAAAAAAACAGACTCGGCAATTATTCGGATATGGGATTTGTACAGAAATTATACGTTCACCAATTAAAAATTCAGAATAAAAAATTCGGCTATTAAATAAAAATTTTTTTCTAGATTTATATTATGAGCATAATCAGTTATAAAAGGATAGGAATTTGTGGCCTGGTAATGGACCAAACAGCTCACGTTTGGTATGATTGATTTTTTTTAATATTAAAAATAATAATTTAATTTAATAATATAATTAATTATTTTTTTTTTTCCAAATTTTGAAATTTCCGCGTAGGGTAGGAATTTGTGGCCATAATGGAGTTGTGAACAGTGTGAAGGAATTTTTTTTTTTTTTTTTTTTTCTTGGAAAGTGAGCAGCGGTTTGGACCCTTAGTTAGTGCACCACACTTGACAGGTGAGAGGGTTAGTTTTTGAAATTCAAAAAAAAAATATCCGAATTTTTGGGAGAAAAATTCGGAATTCGTGAATTATTCGTGAATAATAATTTTTGGAGAAAATTTTTCCGAATTAATCCGAATTAAATGGTCCGTTTAATTCGGATTCTTAATAATTCGCGAATAATTCGTGAATAATACGCTAATTAACTAACTATGATGTTTAAAAGTGCGACATGCATGTTGAGAGAATGTCCTGTTTTGCCAGGTAGTTAGCTGGAACAGTTACATCGGCCCCGTGACTTGCTTAAAATGGGCGCCCCGTCGCGCCATGTTCGCAACCGCATCAACCGCCCTCGCTTTCTGGATACCTAACCAGGCCGACTCAAACGAGGAGCGCGCGCCACCAGCTGAAACGGGAGTATGAGAACGGTAGCAGTCGCAGAAATAGTGCCTCAGAAGCTGCGAAAAGCTGGTCTTTGTGATTGATTCTCAGATTCTGCAAGAAATGCAGCAGGATGAACTTCACTAAAGAGAAGTGTTTTTTATTGTTTTCGGGTTAGAAGTAGAAGATGTTGCTTCCCATGATATCTTTTACAATCTTCTGTAACTGCTTCTGAGGGAACTAAATTCCAGAATCTTCTGGTGTTTACCATCAGGCCCAGTACTTCGTGTGGAGACACTGATTCAGTGATTCTGCATCTTGCTTAATATTAGCTTTATTGCTCTGTGATTTTGTTTATCACATCTATTTTTTCGACTTGCTTCAGGAGAAAATGTTTCTGTTTCCTATTCTTCGGCTGGTTAGTATTGTCCTCATATATATAGGTGGCAATTCAGCTCGTTGTTCGTGAGCCGGCTTGTGTTCGGCTCGAAATGAGCTCGAGATTGAATCGCTCGTTTAGTAAACGAGCCGAACACGAGCCGAATTTTTCAGCTCGTTTAATAAACGAGCCGAACACGAGCTGGGATCAGCTCGCTCGTGTTCGGCTCGATAACAGCTCGAATATATATATATATATAATATATATATATATATAATATATATATATATATATATATATATATTTTACTATTTAGATTTTAGGTTATTAATTTTTTATGAATTTTAATTATTAGATTAAAGTTTTAAATTTTTTTTTTTTTTTCAAATCTAATAGTAGGAATGAAAATCAAATTTGTTGTTCGTGAGCCGACTCGTTAATAAAGCCGAATTTTTCAATTCGATATTTAAACGAGCCAGCTCATGTTCGACTCGTTTATTACACGAGCCGACCCTAGCTCGCTCGTGTTCGGCTCGTTGACACCCCTATTCATATGTAATGATCCGGCCAATTAGCAATAATAATTTATTGGGTCTAAACTATCGATCTAAAAATACTTAAGTTCAATTATTATTATTAGTGTTTAGGCATAACGTTCTCGTCAGTCCAATCATATATATAATCCAAGATCATCGGGTGATGTGTACTTATTTCGCTAGTCTTGTCATTCAGATTTTCGCTCAGTCGAGACCGGTCACTTGTCTCGTTAGTCTTGTAATTTAGATTCTGGTTCAGTCGAAATTCATCTGGTAATTGATTTTGATATTAAATATAACGATCTGACTTACTAGTAATAATAACTTAGTGGATCTAAACTATAGTTTAAAATGCTTAAACTTAGTTATTATTATTAATATTCATATTCTCTTATATACACAATCACAATCATATTTTTATTCGATGTGTGACTATTGAGATATCATATCATATAAGTATTGAATATTTTGCGCACTTTATTATATTATGATACTTTAGACTTTGTTTGTATGTATAAATATTTTATTCGATGTATTTTTTTGGTTTATTCAAAAAGCATGTAGTATTTAGTAGGGGTGGCAATTCAGCTCGCTGTTCACGAGCCAGCTCGTGTTCGGCTCGAAATGAGCTCGAGATCGAATTGCTCGTTTAGTAAACGAGCCGAACACGAGCCGAATTTTTTAGCTCGTTTAATAAATGAGCCGAACACGAGCTGGGGTTAGCTCGTTCGTGTCCTGCTCGATAACAGCTCGAATATATATATATATATATATATTATATATATATATATATATATATATATATATATATATATATATCTCTTACTATTTAGATTTTAAGTCATCAATTTTTTATGAATTTTAATTATTAGATTAAAATTTTAATTTTTTAATTTTTTTTTAACTTTATACCTAATAGTAGGAATGAAAATCAAATTTATTGTTCGCGAGCCAGCTTGTGTTTAGCTCGTTAATAAACGAGCCGAACACGAGCCGAGTTAAAACCTAATAGTAGAAATAAAAATCAAACTTGTTGTTCGCGAGCCAGCTCGTGTTCGGCTCGTTAACACGAGCCGAATTTTTCAGCTCGAGATTTAAACGAGCCAACTCCGAATTTTTCAGCTCGAGATTTAAACGAGCCAACTCGTATTCGACTCGTTTATAAACGAGCCGAACACGAGCCGACCCCAGCTCGCTCGTGTTCGGCTCGTTGACACCCCTAGTATTTAGTAAAAGAGAAAAATTATAATTAAATATTTAGAATGAATAACAAAATCGAATGGGATAAAGCTTTTTGTGGTTGAAATGTGCTATTATATGAAATTAAAAAAATAATAATTTTATGAATGTGTACTTCAAATATTGTAATATCACTAATACTCTCATAAATTTAATAATATCACTCATACTCTTAAATAGTTATAAAATATTTATTTTATTCTTATCCATTTTAGCATTAATGCCTTTTAAATTTTCTCTCGGCTGATATTCAAAATTTGAAAAAAAAAATGCCCTCTAAATTTTTTACCAATAATTTTCATGGTCATGCATACATCACATGAATAATTTAAATTTGAAATTAAAATTAAAATTCAAAATCTAAAATTAAATTGAAAATCAAATTCAAGATTTGAATTTAAATATTAAATTTAAATTTTAAATTTGAATTTAAATTTGCAAGTTGATTTCAAATCTAAAGATTACATTTAAATTCAAATTCAAATTCACATTTTGAATTTTAAAATAAAAGTTTGAAATTAAATTCAAAACTAATTCAAAAACTAGATTTGAAACTAAATTTAACTAACGAATCTCAATTTGATTTCGAAATTGAATTTGAATTTAAAATTCGAATCCAAAATTAAAATTTTAAATAAAAAATAAAATTTAAATTTAAATTTGAGCTAATATAAGATCAAATTATAAATTAAAATTTGAATTTAAAAAATTAACTGTAAATTTTGAAACTATTTAGCGAATGCCAGGTGTACACTCCAAATGGGGTGTACATGCTACACCTACCCAATTCTGGAGTGGGTATTTATCTATTCGTCATATCAAAGTGACGAGTAGAATTCATCCTACCTAGAATGGGTGGGGTGTAAGATATACATCCTATTTGGGGTGTGCATCTAGTATTTTTCTTTTAAAACTTAACTAGTAATAATAAACTAGTCTCAAACTAAGATTAGGGTCACGCGTTAGTGTGAAGGGCATTTTAATGGAAAGGGCATTTCGAGGACTTTTTTTTATAATAATTCTTAAAAAAGTTATAATTTGTGAATAATTCTGTAAAAATTAAATTTAAAAAACTAATTCTTATTTTACCAACTCACTGCAACATAAGTGGTAGCTTTGAAAGACGGAGCACGATTTACCGTTTTAATAAATTTTTATAAAAATGGTGAATCATTCGCCGTCTTTAAAAAAAAATTAGATATACATAGATGGTCTCCGTTAAACCCCCTCGGCCTTGAAGAACATTTTAGATATACATAAGTTATCACCTACGTGGTAATGAGTTGGCAAAAGAAAAATTAGTTTTCTAAATATAATTTTTACATAATTATTTCATAAATTATAATTTTTTTTAAGAATTATTGTAAAAAAAAAAAAAAAAAAAAAAAAAAAAAAAAAAAAAAAAAAATCTTTTTCATTTTAAGATTTGGAGGGATGTTATGAAATTATTCGGATTGAAAATAAAAAAAATACTACTTGCCATTAAAAAAAAAAAATAAAATAAAATAAAATAAATTTACCCTATAATCATAGGGTATATATAAGTGTACACCCCAATTGAGGTGTACATCTTACACCCACCTCATTTTGGGGTGGGGTAAATTTTTCTCGTCCCATCGATGGGACGTGTGGAAGAATACTCATCCCCGAATGGAGTGGATATAGAATGTACACCTTATTTGGAGTGTATAGATAGCACTCCTCATAATCATAATTTCGTTTCCATCGAATAACATTCATTAAGTGGTGTAGGGATTACAACTTATTTATTATTAAAAATAGGTGAATTAGCACACGCTACGGAAAGGATTTGGAAATGGCGGAGGGAGGTGGAGGAGTGTTGAGAGTGTGTATGGGACGATTTTCAGCTGGCGAGGGCGAAACATATATAGGTGTACGTAATCCCCTCATCTCCAGTAGCTGCGAACGAAGCACCGCATCACTCCTCCATGTGAAGCTTGAATTATATGATCTCGTCCAAGTTCTTGGAACGTCTCCTGCACGCAGTACGTAAAAAGAAGGCTAAATTACAGAAATTTTTTTATAATATTTTGTTTTTTTATTTTATTCTTCTGTCTTCTAAAAATCTATATTTTGCTCTCTCGTAATTATGAAATTATCTTTAGAGAGTAGCGGAATTAACCGAACAGACGAAATGGCGATAATGTAGATCGATCTATATTTTGCTCTCTCGTAATTACGGAATTATCTTTAGGGAGTAATGGGATTAACCGAACAGACGAAATGACGATAATGTCCTTATCCCTGTCCACATGAGAGGCATCTTTCTATTGCCGCCTCTCTCTCCTCCGACTCTTTCTATCTCATACGGTCACACTCTCTCTAATAGCCCGAGACCCTCCTATGTCTACAGTGCCGCCATGGGAGAGGACGGCTACTCCGGTGACGGCAGCATCGGTTTGCGATTCGAAGTTCGAGGAGGAGGTTGGGCGGAGGAGGAGGTGGAAGAGGAATTCGAGAAGGTGAATGAATGGGGTTGGAAAGAAGGTGGCGCTACCGGCGAACAGTGAAGAGGCAGAAAAGGGGATGGAATTTGAACGGTATTTTCGGTATATTATCTAAGAAATTTACGGTTCATTCACGGAATGCCGACGGCAGGAATAAATGCACAATGAGAGGGTAAAATATAGATTTTTGAAAGATAGATGAACAAAATAAAAAACGAGATATTATTGAAATTTTTTTTATAATTTAGCCTAAAAAAAAATTATAATAAAAAAGAAAAGCTCTTTATGCTAGTTTTTTCACATTATTTGCGCAAAAAATGAGCTACTTTCGTAGTGCCGCGAAACACTTATATAAAAATATAATATAAAAATTAGTTAATTATGTTATTATTAATATAAATAATTAATATTAAAAGAACTTCTGTATAAATTGATATATAATCTATGTTTCCAAACATTTTATAAGTCAGTATGAATCTACTAAATTGAACCTTTGTCTTTAGTTACTCTCCAGAACTAAACTCTTTTGAAGACACTCAGCCGCCGTATAAACTATAACGATCCGGCCGACTAGCAATAATAATTCGTTGGGCCCAAATTACAGAGCTCAGTTATTATTAATAGTAGGCGTAGACTTCTCCCGTTTAGACCTGACGTCCTCGTCAGTCCAAACACACACAGCAGTCCAAGATCACCAGACGATATGAGACTCGTCTCGCTAATTCTGTCATTTAGACCCAGGCTCAATCGAGACCCCCACTAGCAATTCTGTCATTTAGACCCAGGCTCAATCGAGACCCCCACTAGCAATAATAACTCGTTGCGTTGGGCCCAAACCACAGCCCAAAATGCTTAAGCCCAGTTATTATTAGTAGTGTCCATATCTTATATAAACCCAATCACAATTCCATCCACATCCGATGTGGGACTAATCACAATTCCATCCACATCCAATGTGGGACTATTGGGGGCGTCACAGATCACCAGTCAAACCACAGCCGAAAATGCATCATCGGGACCGCATCACCAGGCAAACCACAGCCCAAAATGCATCACCGGGACCGCATCACCAGGCAAACCACAGCCCAAAATGCTTAAGCCCAGTTATTATTAGTAGTGTTCATATCTTATATAAACCCAATCACAATTCCATCCACATCCGATGTGGGACTATTGGGGGCTCCATCCACATCCGATGTGGACTAATCACAATTCCATCCACATCCGATGTGGGACTATTGGGGGCGTCACAGATCACCAGGCAAACCACAGCCCAAAATGCATCACCCGGGACCGCATCACCAGGCAAACCACAGCCCAAAATGCTTAAGCCCAGTTATTATTAGTAGTGTTCATATCTTATATAAACCCAATCACAATTCCATCCACATCCGATGTGGGACTATTGGGGGCGTCACAGATCACCAGGCGATGTGAGACTCGTCTCGCTAGTCCTGTCATCTAGACCCAAACTCAAACTCAGCCAAAACTCGCCACATACTTCCAACTGGTTATTGGCTCTGGTACCAAATGTAACTACCGGGCCCACTGGCAATAATAACTCGTTGGGCCCAAACCACAGCCCAAAATGCTTAAGCCCAGTTATTATTACTAGTGTCCATGTCTCATATAAATCCAATCATAATTTCATCCACATCCGATGTGGAACTATTGGGGGCGTTACATAAATCCAATCAAATTAGTCACCCTACATTCTTGTTGGAAACATAATTATGGTTTAATCAGCAAAATCAATCCAAAACTACCAAGTAATTAGTATAACCAATGAAAAGAATGTAATCAACAGAAATTAAGATAGATCGATATACTCTTAACGAAAATTTGTTATATATAAGAATAAGATATTCAGGCGTGCATAAAAATGCGCTATAAGTTAACAGATATAATTAAATGATTATAAATTTAATTCACTTACTTGCTGCCACGGTGATTTTATGAGATGAGTTCAACAAGATCATGAGAACGACCAAGAAAATAGATAGCACAAATTTTGGAGGCAGTAGGAAAGCCATGAAAAAGGAATGAAGAAAACTACAGCGAAGCTGTATAAAAATTTGTGTTTTGATCAAGAGGTGAGAGAATTGAGAGGTTTCATTTATATTAAAGTAGGGAAAGAAACTTGAATTAACTATATATAATTGTGCTTAGTAATTAGGGCGTAATTTTCATAGTCAAATTTATAAATATAATCAAAGTAGATGTCACATTCTAACAATCACTTGGAATGAAAATAGAGTTATGGTTGAATTAATAAGAGACTATGAATACGAATAATAATAATTGGACTTAAATATTTTTGTACAGTAGTTTGAATCCAACGAGTTATTATTGCTAGTGCGTTGAATCGTTACATTTGATACTGGAGCCAATAATTAATCGAAAGAGTGTGACGAATTTCGACTAAACCAGATTCTGAAGGACAAGATTTTGGACTGATGAGAACATTAGAGCTAAACAGAAAGAATTTGCGACACTCTAATAATCTCAAATGGGATAAAAATAAAATTATTATTGAATTTATAAAAAATTATAGATATAAATAATAATAATTGAGTTTAAGTATTTTGGATTGATAGTTTAAGTTTAGTGAATAATTATTGCTAATAGTCCAAATAATTATACAAAAAGTTGACTCAAAATTTTTATTGGTCAATTGAACATCAGATATATATTCCTCCAAAATTTAACTTTTCATATTTATCCCTTCAAAAATTCACCGTTATTCAAATATGCCCCTACCGTCCATCTCTGTTAGAAAAGTTGATTTAACCCTAGGTTAAATGCTTAACCTTGGTTGGATTAAAAAATGAATTTACATATTTACCCTTTTCATATTATACTTTTGGAGGGATATATTTGTAACAAGTATAATGGTATTACTTTTGGAGGGATATATTTGTAAAGGGACAAAAAAATAATTTCACATCAAATATGTTAAAAAATAAACAGATTCCAAACGGGGATTAACCAGAGGGGCATATTTGAAGAACTTTGGATTTTTGAAGGGATAAATATGAAAAGTTGAATTTCACAGGAATATATTTACAATTCGATATATTTGGAGGAACATATATGCAATTAACCCAAAAAAAAACACCTAACCTATTAAGCAGTGGTGGGGATTTAGCTTCTAACTTTATGCTAGGTAGCTTCTACTTCAAAAGCACAATCTTTTGAGTACTATGACATAAAAGTTAATTCTGTTAGAAGATTTGAACTATTTTAAAAAATTATATAAAATATTTTAAATAAAAAATATTAATTTTATTTAATAAAATTTATTATAAATATCATATAATCGAATATATTGACAACACAACACATATTCTCTCTATATAGAATATGAAACGATACAACGCTTTATAAAAAAAAATAACTCTATTATAAACAAGTTTATAATCTAATAAATTTTAAACCACTTAAGTTTAATACGCCAATAATTCAACATTTTAACTATGCAAGAATATTTTGATTAGTTTCAAATTTTGCTTCTTTTCTCTATTGGTTTTATTATTATTTTTTTCTTTTTAACTAATAATAAAAAAAGGACCCTTACATTAGGTGTCATAGGGATTACAACTTTTTGATTGTAGATTTACCATATTCGGTGAACAAATAGCGACAACGTTGGTGATTTTGACACATTTAATTTAAAAAAACAAGTGAAAAATGAAAAAGAAAAAGAAAAAGAAAAATATGTATGTGAAGCAAAGTTTAGAAAAAGATTACTACAACAAAATTATGTTATCGCGGTACTTTTAAGTATTTTTAAAATTGCTGGAGGTTTTGCTGCCAAATAAACTGGAAATCCGCAACAGTACAACCGTTGACAGACTGTGGGAGGCGAGTGCTCTCAAGAAGGGGGCTTTGGGTAAAAGGGCTCTAACCACCATCGCGACCACCTGGTGGTTCATTTGGTTGGAAAGAAACAGAAGGACCTTCGAAAACAAGAATCGTAGCCTAGGTGCGATCATTGCCGAAATCAGACTCTCCTGTTCGTATTGGACCAGGTTCTGTGCCTAGGTTCGGTTTTTTTTTTTTTTTTTTTTTTTTTGGGGGGGGGGGGGGCGGCTGCTCTACTGCAGATACTGGCTGCGCAGTTGCTTAATTCATTTACGCCATGAATGAAGCGACAGCATGCTGCATTTCTCTCAAAAAAAAAAAAGTATTTCTAAAATTTTTTAAAAAATATTGTTGATAAAAATATCAACACTTATTATTAGTATTGCTATATGTGCCGTCTCTAGAGTGTATAGCGACATATTTTTATAATATATCTCAAAAATATATTTTTATAATTTAATTTTGAATATAGATAATATATATATATATAGTATACTTATATAAAAATATCACCTATAATTTAATTTTATTATAGTATCTCTTGGTGTATTTGAAGTTATCCATCAATTTGGGGTAGGGGCATGGGCGGGGGAGGGGAAATCGACGGCAGGGCCTATGGTAGGATTTCCAACTGGTGCAGGTGGAACATTTCCAGGCGGACGTGATGCCTTCACTTCGAGAAGCTGCGAACGAAGCACCGCATCACTCCACCTGAAGTTTGAATTATATGATCTCCTCCGAATTCTTGGAACGTTTCCTGCATGTAGAGCATGAGACTGTTAATTGCAAAGGAGGACAGCATGAGACTGTTAATTGCATGTAGAGCACGAGAATGGCTTACTCCCTACCCCAGCAACCCTTATTGCAAAGGAGGACAGCAGTGTGCAAGGGCTACAAGGTAGGCATAGTTCACACCTGCCATTTCCAAGGTTGGACTTTCTCATGTTCACAGGCGAGCAACCAAGAAACTGGGTTAGAAGATGTGAAAGATATTTTGATATATATAGTATAAAGGAGCAGCAAAAGTTAGAGATAGTAGCATTGCATTTAGAAGCTAAGGCCGACATGTGGTTCTAAGGATACATGACCGAGCATGAGACTGTTAATTGGAGAGACTTTACCGAGGAGGCATGCAAGCGATTCGACAGCAAGGGCCTTAATGATGTGGTGGAAGAGTTCAACAAACTAACCCAACATGGCTCTGTAGAGGAGTATCAGGAGCAGTTCGAAGACCTGCGGGCTAGATTACTGACCACCAAGTCACAATTCACTCAAGAATATTTCCTGTCCAGCTTTCTGAGTGGACTCAAGGAGGAGATTAGATCAGCAGTTAAGATGCTGCAACCCAAGACCTTGTTACAAGCTTATGAACAAGCTAAATTACAAGAGCAAAACATTGCTGCTGTGATGAGGAGGGAAAAACTGTTGTTTAAGAATCAGGGAAGCAGTCACCCTTCCAGCAATTATAGGGGAACAAACCCAGCAATAACAGTCAAGCCAACTGAAGCTACCAAGAGTCCATTCCGGCCAACAGGGGAGAGAGCATCACCCAACAGGCAACTGTTTGAACAAATGAGAGCTGCAGGGCTTTGCTTCAGGTGTGGGGACAAATACCAACCAGGCAACCAATGCAAGCCTCAGGCAGTGAACACGCTACAGGCATCCCACGAGATCACTGAAATATTTGATGAAGACAACCTGCAAGAAGAAGAAGAAAATCTAGGGAATAATAGTGAAGAAGAGGGGGAGACGGGACTATCAGTTCATGCCCTGAGTGCAGAGAATGCCCAAGACACCATTAAGATTCAGGGGGAGACTAAAGAGAAGGCACTGTCCATACTTATAGACACCGGGAGCACCCACAGCTTCATAGACATTAGGGTAGCCAAGACCACTAAGGCCCATATTTCCACAACAACTCCCCTGTTAGTGACGGTTGCGAACGGTCAGAAAGTGTTGAGCAAGTTGAAGTGCACAAATTTTACTTGGGATATGCAAGGGGAGAGGTACACTGCAGATCTGAGGGTCATTAGGTTGGAAGGAAGCAGCATGATACTAGGGATTGACTGGTTAAAGGCGCATGGACCAGTGACCTTTGACTATAATAGCAACACTGTCACCATATCAAAGGGGGAAAAGAAGATACCTCTTCAAGGA
This sequence comes from Tillandsia fasciculata, assembly GCA_029168755.2. Classification (NCBI taxonomy): domain Eukaryota; kingdom Viridiplantae; phylum Streptophyta; class Magnoliopsida; order Poales; family Bromeliaceae; genus Tillandsia; species Tillandsia fasciculata. Next base: position 26,505,902 of record CM054936.1, on the reverse strand, counting down.
ATGTCAGATGCAGCTAGATTGAGACATATCACAGCCAAACAGCTGCAAGAGGAGCTTGCTGAAGGAAGCTGCTGTGCTATAGCCCAATGGGTAACAGAAGAAGTAGGCCAAGAGGAGAAGGTGCCTGAGATGATACAACAAGTGTTGCAAAAGTATGCTGGAATCTTTCAGGAACCAGTAGGGTTACCCCCTGTGAGAGCTCAAGACCACAGGATACCACTACTTCCAAACTCTCAACCTGTGAGCGTGCGGCCCTACCGATACACTTACGAGCAAAAGAATGAAATAGAAAGGTTGATTCGAGAGATGTTGCAAACAGGAGTGATTCAACTAAGCCACAGTCCCTACGCATCGCCAGTTCTTCTCGTTAAAAAGAAGGACGGAAGTTGGTGATTTTGCATTGACTATAGGCAATTAAACCAACTCACAATCAAAGATAAGTATCCAATTCCGATCATCGACGATCTCTTGGACGAATTGGGAGGGTCAAGGTATTTCTCTAAAATCGATTTGCGATCAGGATACCACCAAATCCGGATGTACCCGGACGACATTCCGAAAACGGCCTTCAAAACTCATGTAGGACATTATGAGTTTAGGGTGATGCCGTTTGAGCTGACAAACGCGCCCGCAACTTTCCAAGCAATAATGAATGAGGTATTCTCCCCACTTCTCCGAAAGTATGTTTTGGTATTCTTTGATGATATTTTAGTCTATAGCAAGACACTAGAAGCTCACACAACCCACTTGGGATGCGTATTGGAAATACTGAAGGCTAATGAGCTCTACGCCAAACGAACCAAATGCTTCTTTGGGCAAAGGAAAGTGGACTATTTAGGGTATGTCATTACTGATCAAGGGGTGTCCACAGATCCAAGTAAAGTGGAGGCCATGATGCAATGGCCTACTCCTAAAACTGTTAGAGGTGTGAGAGGCTTCCTGGGGCTTACTGGGTACTATCGAAGGTTTGTTAGAGGGTATGGAGTAATAAGCAAACCCCTCACAGAGCTTCTTAAGAAGGGCAACTTTCAGTGGGGTGAAGAAGCCTCCAAGGCCTTCGAGAGGCTTAAGAAGGCAATGTTTGAAGCTCCTGTGCTCGTAATGCCGGACTACTCGAAACCGTTTGTCATCGAGGCTGATGCAAGCGGCCAGGGAATTGGGGCAGTCTTATCTCAGGAAGTGAGGCCCATTGCCTACTTTAGTAAGGCGATTGGCCAGAAGAATTTGGGGCTCTCGACATATGAGAAGGAATTACTCGCAATATTATTGGCCGTGTCGAAATGGCGACACTATCTCGGTTCGTGATTAAGACCGACCACGAGAGCTTGAAATATCGTTTGGAGCAACGGATAACCACTGCCATTCAGCAAAGAGGGATGTTAAGACTCATGGGTTTGGACTACAGTATCAGTTACAAGAAGGGGAAAGAGAATAAGGCAGCCGACGCCTTGTCAAGGAGGGGTTTTGGGGATGGTACCCTCCAAGCCATCACCACTGTGGTGCCTGAATGGGTAGAGTAAGTGATTAGGAGCTATGAGGATGATGAAACATGCAAGAAGCTCATCACAAGTCTCACATTGCAGCCAACCGGCGCCGGACCATACACTTACAGCCAAGGGCTAATCAAGTATAAGGGTCGGTTATACATTGGATTTGGGGGGGAGCTGCGAAGAAAAATTTTGGCTTAGATGCATGCCTCTCCCCTGGGAGGTCACTCGGGGCAGCAATACATTTACCGAATGATCAAACAGATATTCTTTTGGCCAGGACTGAAAACAGAAGTGAAGCAAATGGTAAGAAGCTGAACAGTGTGCATTACTGACAAGACAGACAACACTCCCTATGCAGGGCTACTCCAACCCCTTCCCATCCCAACACAGATTTGGAAAGAGATAAGCATGGACTTCATCGAAGGACTCCCCAAGTCCGAAGGTAAGGACTCCATCCTGGTAATTATAGATCGCCTCACCAAATATAGTCATTTCATCGCGCTCACTCATCCATACACTGCTACTGAAGTAGCTCGCGCATTCTTCGACACTATCTATAGGCTACATGGATTACCTGAGGTGATAGTGACTGACCGGGATAGAGTGTTCACCAGCTAGTTCTGGCAGGGGTTATTCCAGTTAATGGGAACAAGGCTGCACATGAGCTCCGCGTACCACCCACAGTCTGACGGGCAGACGGAAAGACTCAACAAGTGTTTGGAGACTTACCTAAGGTGCTTGTGCTTCCAACACCCCCACAAGTGGCATCGGTGGCTTACGCACGCCGAGTGGTGGTATAATACGAACTACCACACGTCCCTAGGTACTACTCCTTACCAAGCACTCTATGGTCAACCCCCGCCAAATCATCTAGTGGCCCATTTGGGGCTGGACACTTCAGAGAATCTACAAGAATGAGGCCAAGAAAGGGAAAGGCTAACAAGAGAGCTGAGGCACCAGCTCTAGGAGGCCCAGCTCAGGATGAAGCAATTTGCCGACAAGCACAGAGTAGACCGGGAGTTCAAGGTTGGCGACTTCGTTTACCTCAAGCTGCAGCCATACCGGCAGCTCACGGTTGCTGTGAGGAAGAACATAAAGCTCAACTCAAGGTATTACGGGCCCTTCGAGGTGATGGAGAAAATTGGGAGCGTCGCTTACTGCCTCAGGCTGCTGGAAGGATCCAAGATCCACCCTGTTTTCCACGTCTCACTCCTCAAACGGAGCCCTGCCGAAGGGGTTCCAGTGACCCCCACCGTGCCCTTAGTCGGAGAAGGAGGGCGGCTACTCGCGGAGGCCGAGCGGGTGCTGGATCGGAGGATGGTTCCCCGCGGCAACCGGGCCGTGACCCAAGTGCTGGTGAAATGGAGCAATCTACCAGAGGAATCGGCGACGTGGGAAGACTACTGGTTCCTCAAGTCGCAGTTCCCGACGTTTGTTCCTTGAGGACAAGGATCTTCTGAAGGGGGAGGGATTGGAATGGTGGGAGCTCTAGGAGATAGGGTAGAGCGACAAGAGATAAAGAAGAGCGACAGGGATGAGAAGTGGGAGATTTGGGAAGCATCTGGATAAGGCGGCGGAAGTGGCTCAGCAGCGGGTCGGGCGGTCGGAAGGCGGGTTCGAGCGGGAGATCCGCTTGGATCACAAGCAGGTAATTCCGGAAAGGGCCGAGCATATAGCCAATTAAACAACGAGAGGCCCAAGGGCCCATAACAGCTAGAACCGACGAGCCCACCACACACTGAAGACAACTCCCGTCCTTGTAGAGAATTGCAAACGGATCCCCCAGTCAATAGAGTATAAATAGATAACTCATACCTGTACTAAGCATGAAGAATATAATAAAATTTCCATTCCCTTTCTCTCCTCTTCTTCTCTCTTCTTCTCTCTCCTTCTCCCTTCTTCCTCCTTATCCTCCCCTCCTACTTCCTCCTCCTTCCTCTCAAGCAATCCCCGATATTGGAATTGGAGTTACCAATTCCCATCTTCTCCATTGAACCACCTCTCAGCTCAGCATCAGCGAGGTCATCCAAGGATCAGGTTCAATTGGTCATCATCCCTCAAGGCCATCTACCCAGGAAGACCCTCCTTCGATTGCTAAGGTAAATTTCCTGAATTCCCACTATTATTCATAGCTCTACCTTAGGAGGATCCACGGAGTGCCTAGAGGTCAGAATCATTACAAAAACATTCTATAAATACCATACAATTGAATATATTTATAATGCAAAACATGTTCTTTATATATAGAATATAAAACGATACAACTCTTCATGAAAAAAAATAACTTTATTATAAACAAGCTTATAATCTAATATATAAATTTTAAACCACTTAAGTTTAATACGCCCATAGTTCAACATTTTAACTGTACAAGAATATTTTGATTAGTTTCGACTTTTGCTCAACAAAGGTTTAATTCTTTTCTCTATTGGTTTTATTATTATTTTTTCCCTTTTAAATAATAATCAAAAAAGGACCCTTACATTAGGTGTCATAGGGATTACAACTTCTTTTTGATTGTAGATTTACCATATTCCGTGAACAAATAGCGACAACGTTCGTGATTCTGATATATTTAATTAAAAAAAAAGTGAAAAATAAAAAAGAAAAAGAAAAACAAAAATATGTAGGTGAAGCACAGAAAAAGATCACTATAATAAAATTATGCTATAGCGACATTTTTAAATATTTCTAAAATTTAAAAAATATGTTGCTGATAAAAATACCAACACTTATTATTAGTGTTATTATATGTGTCGTTTTTAGGATGTATAGCGATATATTTTTATAATGTATCTTAAAAATATATTTTTATAATCTAATTTTGAATATAGATGAAATATAAATAAAATATGGCTAAATTACAGAAAATTCTCCTGTCATATTCCGCTTTTCCACTTTACCCCCTGTCATTAAAAAGTTGATAATCTGCCCCCTCGTAATTACCGAATTGTATTTAGGGGGCAACGACGTTAACGGGAATGGTAAAATGACGAAAATGCCCTCTTTTTTTTTATTCCGAAGTTTTTTTTTTTTTTTATTCCGAAGTCTTTTTTTTTTTTTTTAAATGATATTTTCTAAGGGTATTTTGGGTATATGAAATTATATTTTCAAAAAAACTGACGGTCAACTGACGGCGGGGGGTTATTGCACAATTCAGTAATTACGAAGGGGCAGATTGTCGACTTTTTAATGACAGGGGGTAAAGTGAAAAAACGGGATATGACAGGAAGATTTTCTGTAATTTAGCCAAAATATTTATATAAAAATATTATAAATATATATGTTTATAATTTAATTTTATTATAGTGAGTATTGGTGTATTTGAAGTTATCCATCTATTGGGGTAGGGGCATAGGCGGCCGAGGGGACATCGGCGGCAGGGCCTATGCTAGGATTTTGAGCTGGTGCAGGCGGAGCATTTCCAGGCGGACGTGATGCCTTCACTTCGAGAAGCCGCGAACGAAGCACCGCATCACTCCACCTGAAGTTTGAATTATATGATCTCGTCCAAATTCTTGGAACGTTTCCTGTATGTACGCATGCAATAGTCAAATTTAGTATGAGACAGACGATCATTATAAAAGTTCATGTTTATTCCCCCTTTTTTTTTTTTTTTGGTAAAACTGTAATATTACATTAATTCATATCGGATGAGAATGAAATTGTGGTTGAATATATAAAATATCGTAAATACTAGTAATAATAAATGAGTTTAAATATTTTAGACTATGGTTTGTGTGCAACGAATTTTTATTGCTAATGAGTCGGGTCGTTATATTTGGTATATATCAGAGCCAATCATAAGTCGAAAGTATATGACGAATCTCGATTGAGTCAGAATCTGAAGATCATATCGGATGAGAATAAAATTATGATTGAATATATAAAATACTGTGAATACTAATAATAATAAATGAGTTTAAATATTTTAGACTATGGTTTGTGTGCAACGAATTTTTATTGCTAATGAGTCGGGTCGTTATATTTGGTATATATCAGAGCCAATCATAAGTCGAAAGTATATGACGAATCTCGATTGAGTCAGAATCTGAAGGACAAAATGACAGATTATACCAGAATCTATGATTCCATGAAAATAAAATTATAATTAGGTATATAAGAGATCATGAATATTAGTAATAATAACTGAGCTTAAGTATTTTGAACCTAGTGGGCCGGATCGTTACAAAAACTAAAAAATTTTGAGATTATTTGTTAAATGAAGGAAAATATAGATTTTGAGTGAGAATAAAAGAATAATAATTAAAAATATTAAAAGCTTTTTGTGCTGGACTGGTGTTGCGGATACTTATTTAAAAGCATAATGTAAGCGTTTGATTAATTTTGTTATATTTATAGCTACTTTTAAAATTTTAATTTTTTGAATAATAAATATTAAAAGAGTTTACATATAAATTATTGACATATAATTTGTATTCCCAAACATTTTATAAGTTATTATGAACCCACTAAGTTGAGTCTTTATCTCTATGGTCCGAGATTAGGGATATCAACGCTCGGTGAGATTCGAAGCGAATTTTTAAAAATTTGAATATAAATTTAGCTATCAAATCTAAAATCCAAATCTGAACTCGAATCCGACCAAAAATCTAAAAATCAAATCCGAATCCGAAATAATTATTCCTCTTTTTTTTTTAACAATATTTCAAAATATATTATATTAAATCTAAAATTTTAAAATATAAATTTAAATATAGTATTAAATATTTATATATACATATATTATATAACGCAAAATTAATTCGAGTTCGGGTCGGGTTCATGTTCGGATTGGGTACAGTCAAAATCTATATCCAAATTCAAATTCGTCGAATTTTTATTTTTTATATCCGTATTCGAATCCATATTCGTTTAACATCAAATAAATCTATTCCGTTCGGATTTGAATAAAATTTTAAATATTCATACCCATTTACATTCCTATCCGAGATTCAACTCTTCTGAATACAATCAACCGCTATATAATATTTCATTACTTTGAATAAAAATAAAATCAAAGACGACAATAATAAAAAAAAATTTATAAAAGATTAAAAAAAATCATGTGCGAAAGAAATATATTTTACTATGTCAGAAAAGATAATACAATAATATTAGAAGTATATTGCTCGCTCTCTGGGCAAAAAGTAATAATAATAACAAATAAATATTATGAGCGATTTTTTTTTTTTTTTATTGAATGCAATCTGTACCCAAATATTTATTTTTTTTTTCTTAAATTATTTTTCAAAATTTATCATCGTACCACGAAACTGTTAACAAATCAAAAACATAAAATCAAAATAATTATCAATTTCAAGACACATATAACGGTCTTTGAATATATTGTGATTATAAAACCCAATCAAATTAGTCACCCTACACTTGTTGGAAAAATGACAATAATTCAATAAGCAAAATTAATCCAAAACTACCAAGCAAATAGCAGAACAGATGAAAAAGCGTACTCCATAGAAGTTAAAATATATATATATATATATATATATATTATATATATATATATATATAGTCCAACATACTCTCAATAAAAATTTATTACGTGTAGGAATAAGATATTCAGGCGTGCATAAAAATATATTCTAAAATAATAGATATATATAGTCGAACTTAAAGGTAGCGTTTGGTAACGGCGATAAGGGGGATAACCCCTTATCTTTATTTTTATATCCAAACAAGACTTAATGGGGTGGGAATTGCTAAACCCACCCTTAGCGGGTTATTCTGGGATAACCCGCTAAGGGTGGGTTTAACAATTTTCACCTCCAGGCGGAATAGCGGAATAGCAGATAAATATTTAATATTAATATTAATATTAAATATATTTAATATTAATATTAAATATTAATATTTATCTAAATATTAATATATATTAATATTTAGATAAATATTAAATATTAATATTTATATTAAATATTAATATTTAATATTAAATATTAATATTACAATTTAATATTTAATTGTAAATATTATTTGAATTTTTTAATATTTATCTAAATTAAATATAAGGTTGATTAATACCATAAATTTATTTAATTTTAAATTATATCATAAAGGGCAAAATAATAAATAAAAATATTTATCCCTTAATGCTTCTTATTCCTCTATATCCAACCAAACATAATTTTCTCTTATTCCTCTTATTCTTCTTAATTATTTCTATATAATTTATCAAACACAATTTTCTTTAAACCCGGTATAACTCTTAAACCCAACCAAACAGAAATTTATATTAATTCTTATTAATATCATAACTTATACCTATCCCCGATATAACTAAATTTTTCTTATTTCCGAACCAAACGCAGCCAAAGAGTTATATTACTTACTTGCTTCCATAGTGACTTTCAGAGATGAATTCGACGAGACGAGAAAGACGAAGAATACAAATAGCATAAACCTTGGAGGCAGTAGAAAAGCCATGAAAAACAACTAGAGTAAAAAATCTAGCCAAGAGCTGTAAAAAATTATGCCTAGTGAGAATGAGGGGTTTGATTTATATTAACATAGGATAGTCATTGAGTGGGACCCAATATTAGGGATGTGTGTGAAAGAAACTAATTGGATTGGCTATAATAGTGCTTAATAATTAAGGCATACTTTTCAAAGTCAAATTTGTAAATGTAATCAAAGCATTTCATTAGTCAATTGAATGTTATAATCACCTCATATGCACTAATATAATTGATATAATTGGAGGTAAAAAAAAAAAAAAAAAAAAAATTGCCTGTGTACCCTGAAATCTGAAAAAATATCTGATTGATCTTTCTTATTTTTTTCTTTCCAATATACCCTTCATACGTTCCACCGTTATTAAAAATACACCTACCGTTTCCTTTTATTAAGTTAACTAGGATTAAACTAGAGTTAAATAATAATCGCAGTTGAAAACTATTAGATATACCTATTTTGTTTCTATCTATCAAAACTATTGAAAATTTTAAGGATACATAAGAAAAGTTGGTTATGGTAGAAGGGTATATTTGAAAGGGCAAAATGATAATTTTATACAAAATAACGGCAGCTCCAAACGGTACACTAACAGAGTTTAACTTCAGGAATATTTTAAAAAGAAGTTGGAACGTAAGAAGAGTAGTTTTAATATTAACCTTCTAAGAGTAGTAAATATAAAAATAGAAAAATTATCAACTGTCCCTTGTGCAAGTGGCAAAGGGTTTGATGGTTGATATCCGAGACCCGAGTTCGAAGCCTAGTTGCTTCACATTTCTAGCTAAGTTTATTTGAAAAATAAACGGAGCGGGTAGCATGCTACCTTTCTCTCAAAAAAAAAAAAAAAAAAAAAAAGAAAATTTTAGAAATATAGAAAATTGTCCCAAAAAAAAAACACCTGACTTTTTAAGTAGAGGTGGGGATTTAGCTTTTTAACTTTTATATATATTAGAATAGCTTCTAATTAAAAAATCAATCTTTTAAGTAATATGATATAAAAATTAGTTTTAAACCACTTAATAAGTTTCAAATGCTCATAGTTTAACACTTTAACTATACGGCTGCGTTTGGAACGGGGTTAAGCTGGTTCCCGCTAAACCGGGGATAGGTATAAAGTTGGGAACTAGAGCTTAATCTCGTTTGGGGATGGTTCTAGGGATAAGAGAATTTGTGTTTGGTTTATTAATGGGAATAGGAGGGATAAAGAGGATAAGAAGGGTAAATTACCTTTTTGCCCCAAGAGTTAATATGTGATAAAAGTTGTTAAAAATTGATTAGTTCGTTTTAATTAATAGATTAATAGTTTAAAAAAATAAAAGTAAAATTATAATCGTAATTAAAATATATTATTTAAAAATAATACATTTAATTTAATAAATAATTTTTTCAACTTAAAATTTAAATTTAAAATATAAAATTTCAACATTTTAATTTTAAGATTTATAATTTTATAATATTAATTTTAAATAATTAATTTTTAATATAAATTTTTTTTAAAATTCACAAAATTCGTATATTTGATAAATATTTGTAAATTTGTACCAACGAGCTTTATTATGTCATTTAAAATTTGCTAACCTCGTTTTTCTCGTCTTAATTAATGGATTATTGGTTTCAGAAAATATAATAAAATTATAATCTAATTAAAATGTATTATTATAAAATAATACATTTAATTTAAAAATTAATCTGTTCAACTTAAAATTCAAATTTAAAATATAAAATTTCAACATTTTAATTTTAATATTTACAATTATATAATATTAATTTTAAATAATTAATTTTTAACATAAAATTTTATTAAAATTCGCAAAATTCGTATATTTACTAAATATTATAAATTTTGCACCACGAGCTTTATTATGTCATTAAATTTTCTAAACTCGTTTTTCTCATTTTAATAATGGATTATTGGTTTAAGAAAATAAAAATAAATTTATAATAATAATTAAAATGTATTATTTAAAAATTTTACATTTAATTTAATGTTAACTTTTTTTCAATTAAAATTAATGGATTAATGGTTTAAAAAAATGTGATAAAAGTTGTTAAAATCTAATTATTTCGTTTTATTTAATGGATTAATGGTTTAAAAAAATAGAAATAAAATTATAATCATAATAAATTATATTATTTAAAAAAAAATATTTTATTTAATATTTTATTTTTTCAAATTAATTTAAATTTAAAATATAAAATTTCAATATTTAATTTTAAGATTTAAAATTTTATAATATTTATTTTAAATAATAAATTTTATAATATTATTTAAATAATAATTTAAAATTTTATAATATTAATTGTGATGATGAGAGTGTATTGGGAAGAGAGAAAAGGAGGTGGGATGAAGGAAAAGAAAGAGAGGAGAGAGGGATTGTGATGATGAGAGGTGGGAAGTGAGAGAAAGGAAGGGAAGGAGGGAAGAGAGAGAGAGTGAGGAGAGAGTTTTTATTAAAATAATATGTGGGATGAGATAAAGTAGGGGCTTTTTTTGAAAATGACCCTATCAAAATTTAAATTTTCAAAAATGACCCTGCAAAAATTTAAATTTGCAAAAATGGCCCTCTTCTTGCCACGTCAGCGCGCCACGTCAGCCCGGTCCGCCACGTCAGCGAGCCACAGCCGCGGTGCGCCCGGCGTGATTTTAGTGAAACACGCAGGCTCTACCTGCGTGTTCTAAACACGCAGGGTCAAACTGCGTGTTTAGAACACGCAGGTTGGGCCTGCGTGTTTAGAACACGCAGGCCCAGCCTGCGTGTTTAGAACACGCAGGTAGAGCCTGCGTGTTCTAAACACGCAGGCTCAACCTGCGTGTTCTAAACACGCAGGTTAAACTGCGTGTTCAACGCCTATACCCTAACCCGAGCCCGCCCGACCTTCCTCCTCAGTTCCTCCGTAAACTCTCTCTCTCTCTCTCTCTCTCTCTCTCTCTCTCTCTCTCTCTCGTTCCCGTGCCGCACCCGCCGCACCAGCCGTACCCGCCGCACCCGCCGGCCGTCGTCGGAGGTGAAAGAGGCGCACCAGCACTCTCTCTCTGTCTCTCTCCCTTGCACCCCATCATCTCCTTCCTCCTCACTTCCTCCCTAAGGTAACATTTGCATTTTTTTTTTTTTTTTTTTTTGTTATATGGTTTAATTGTTTATTTATGTTAAAATTGATAGATCAAAATTAAAATTAAAATAGTTCGTTATACTATATTTTAAAAATTAAAATTAAAATTAAAATTGTTATGTGGATACTATGTTTTAAAAATAGATGATAAAATAGATCGTTATACTATGTTCTAATTTTGCCAAAATTTAAATTTAAATTTTAATTACCAAAATTAAAATTTTAATTGTTAAGTGATACTATGTGATACTATAGGATACTATGTTTTAAAAATAGATGATAAAAATAGATCGTTATACTATGTTTTAATTTTGCCACCGAACAAAAAAAAATTAGACCAGAGAACAAAAAAAAAAAAATTTGTTCCGTGGTGAAACCTAACAATTTCACCACAGAACAAAAAAAAATTTGTTGTTCTGTGGTGAAACCTAACAATTTCATCACAGAAACAAAAAAAAAAAAAAAAAAATTAGATTCTATGTTTATGTGATACTATGTTTAAAAATGACTTAGAATAAATCTATAGGATAGTGATAAAAATGACTTATAAAAATAGATGATAAAAATTGATGACTATGAATGATGTTTACTGTGAAAAAATTCTCATATAAAAGTTCTATTAAAAGCTCCTAAGATAACAAAGTTTATAAATTCTTTTATTGTCAAGCTCAAAATAGTGATTTTAATTTGTCGAACTAGAGTAGTCATCAAACTGACGAATGTTATATTATTTATTGTTATTTTTAGTACGTCAGTATGTCTGGTGAATGTGTCCGTTTTCTATTCATTGGGACGGAAATTTAGTCGTGAACAATAATATACCACAATACATTGGTGGCTATAAAGAACTGATCGGAATTCGCCGCGACATCACATTTCGGGATTTCGAAGCAGAAATATACAAGGTCACTAATTATGATCGAGCGGAGTTCCGTATACGCATAACAGTTCGATGTCCAATGGGACCTAATGAATGGGAATTATTTGACATATCAAGTGATCATGGCCTTGTAGGCGTGATGAGTTTTTTCCCATTTCATGGTTGCATGAAAGTATACGTAGAGAAGCAAGTGTTGACTACACGTCACCGTCCAACCTCTGTTTACCAAAGAGATTATGTCGATCTTGAACGAATTCGTACATCAAGGTATGAAAATTTAGGAATTTTCAATTTCAATCTTTTTCCTTTAATAGTATAGGTGCGGAAAATGGATAATTTACATTGTATAAGTCTTGCAGAGCGTCTGAAGTCCCATATGTGCCAGTGAGTACATCATTACCATATATTACTGTGGATCCATCTTTATTCGGTGGAGTTCATGAGCGGTAAGTGATTATATGATTTAATTACATATATTATCTCAATAGATTCGAATAGTTAATCATAAATACCTTTGCAGATCAACTATACATCATAATCTATATGAGGGTCCATCATCTAGCAATCGACACGTCGCTGATGTAGAGTTGAGAAATATAAATGAAAATGAGGAAGTAATAGAAAGTGATAATGAGCAAATAAATAGCAGTGACGATGAGCATGTAAGTGAAACTGATATGGACTCTACAGATGATGATAGTGATTGTATCCCACAATCTATTGATGTTGGTCATGATGGCGGTTTGAATTCTCTCACATGCGCCATTCAAGATGAAGGGATTGAATGGATTGAAAATTCATTTGCAAACAACGATGATGTCGAGGATCCGGTAGAATTTGAAGAATTTGAAGATCACCGACAGCGTTTTTTACTGGGCAATGAATTAATTCACCAAAGCGTTGTTGAACAAAACATTTATCAAGGTCCTCCGAGTGATGATCAATGGAAAGATCGGATATTTTCTGACAAGACGTCCTTGGTGAATGCTTTGGATCGATGGCACATTGAACATAATGTGCAATTGAGAGTTGTTAAATCAAACACAACTAGATATACTGTGAGATGTTTGGTCAATTCTTGCCCATGGAGATTACATGCCTCTCGACCTAAAGGTTCATCACATTTTAAAGTAAAGACCTATGCGGGACCACATACATGCATGCTTCCTATTTTGAATACAATGCATAGGAATTGCACATCTTCTTTTATATGTGAACATATACTACCCACAATGAAGGCAAGGCTTGCTATGAGTCCTACTGAAGTTCAAACCAGAGTTCGGAGTGACTTTCACGTCACCATTTCATATAGCAAGGCTTAGGCGGGCACGCAATAAAGCCTTGCAAATTATATACGGTAGTTGGGAGCAATCATATCGTGACCTTCCTCGATATTTTTCAATGTTAGAAACAACAAATCCCGAAACTATTACCAAGATTGAAACTATAAGAGTGACCCCTACTTCAAGAATGTTTGCACGCGCCTTCTGGGCTTTTGGACCCTCGATTCTTGGTTGGACGTTTTGCCGGCCATTGCTTAGTATCGATGCCACGCACTTGTATGGAAAATATGGAGGCCACGCATTAATTGCCACAGGTGTTGATGCCAATGGTGGTTTGTTCCCGCTAGCATTCGCAATATGCGAGGGGGAGAATAGCTCGAGTTGGGAGTGGTTTCTAAATTGTCTACGGAGGTACATAACACGAGGTCGAGTTCTTACATTAATTTCTGATCGCTTTAAAGGACTTGCAAACCTTGTTGCACTTGTATTCCCACAATCAGAAGGACATGCTCATCGATGGTGTTTGCGACACATGAAAGCTAATATGAATATTCATTTCAAAGCAAAACACCTACTTAAGAAATTTTATGCCATTGGGAGTGCCTCAGAAGAACGAGAATATAACAGGTTAAAGGATGAATTGAGAGCAATGGATGAGGATGCTTGGCAATGGGTCGACAGACTTCATGCCGATAGGATATATTGGGCTAAGGCTTTCGATGGTGGTCGACGATTCGGCATTATGACTACAAACCGTTCAGAAAGTTTAAATGGAGTCTTGAGGGGAGTTCGTGGCTTACCAATTACCGCTTTTGTAATGGCAACATTACATCGGCTGGTTGAGTTCTTTCTAAAACATCGTCAAGAGGGAGCAGCAATGGGTACTCCATTTGTATCGGATGTGGATCAAACTATTAATAGCCGAATGTCAGTGGCTAGAGCACATACAGTTAGGCGATATGGATATCAAGAATTTGAAGTTCTTACAGGAAGGGATTTGCAATACCAAGTCATTATCAATGGAGCAAATTCTACATGTTCATGTTTGTGTTTGCAACTGACAGGATTACCTTGTTCACATATATTAGCTTGTTGTAGTTCGTTACACATGAACATAGATTATTATAGTCTATGCGCCCATTGGTATAGTACTGAATGCTTTCGAGATACATACGATCCACCGTTTCATCCGATCCCCGATCGGCGATATTGGGTTGAGTCATATGACACACCTATACTTCCACCACACGCGCGAAGAAAGAAAGGACGACCCAAATCTACGCGCATTCGCAATATTATGGACGAAGGCGCGGGAAGTAGTAGGAGCAAGTGTAGTCTGTGTAAACAACCCGGCCATTATAAAAGCACGTGTCCTGAAAATCAACAAAGAAGGACCGAAAGACGTCGTCGTTTAGGTTGATTAGTTTCATATCTGGATTGTTGTAAATTATTTTAATTAAATTACAATACTTTACGCATATTATAATTTGTTTATTTATTTATTCGTATTATTACAGATGGACGATCACGAGGAGGCAGGACCGATTGATGGATCTGTATTGACAGATCAGACTCACCACAGATGTACTTGCATTCGAGATGAGGTTATATATATCTTTTTTTTAATTAACTTTTTTATTTCTTTGAAATTTCATGTACTAATATTATGTGAATTTTATATTATTGCAGGATTATTCTCCAGTTGAATTTGTGGAGCATAGTCGCACACTGAACCGCTGGCAGATGGAGCATCCTGCAGTATTGGAGCTACTGCGACGTGCAGGATTCTATTATGTATCGCGGTTGAGGCGCGTCATGCTCGATCAGGCTTTGTTAGGATCCTTAGTGGAGCGGTGGCGGAGGGAGACGCAGTCCTTTCACTTGAGACATGGGGAGATGACAGTCACCTTGATGGATGTGGCTGTCATTACTGGACTCCGCATTTATGGGGGGGCGATGACCGGACTAGGCTCATATCAGTGGGGGGCGCTATGTGAGCTCTTACTTGGGGTGCTTCCTGCAAATATCAGAGGCGGAGAGATCAGACTTGAATGGTTGTATCAGCAGTTTCACGACATCCCCGTAGATGCACATCCCGCAGTGATAGAGGCTACAGCCAGAGCGTATATTCTGTTTCAGATAGGTTGTAGCCTAATGCCAAACCCAAGCAGAACTAGAGTACATTTAAGGTGGTTGCCTCTATTAGAGGATTTTGATGCTTGTGGTGCCTTGGCATGGGGTGCGGCGACGCTAGCTCATCTCTATCGAGCATTAGCAAATGCTTGCATGAGGGGGAAAGCGGTGTGTTGCTGTTTTGCCACATTACTTCAGGTACATTTCTTTACTAGTAATTTCATTCATGAAATTCATTTATTATTTCTAAGTAGCTTAATATGTAGATTTGGGCATGGGATCATCTGCACATTGGACGACCTGAGATAGTCGGACCGCAGTTTGATCTTATTGATCTGCCACTAGGTTGCAGGTATGTATTAAATTTTAAGGTTTCTGTGTTTTATATTATCATTACTAATATATTATATGTGAAACAGGTGGAATAATCGGTTGGCTTTTCGAGACAATGTCAGGACGGCCGACATTGAGTTTTATCGCGATCAGCTTGATTGCCAGTTGGAGTCTCAGGTACATGAGTTAATTATCATAAATTTTTATTCACATAATTTTTTTTTTATACAAGTTACTAATTATTTACTTTTCACAATAGATTATATGGAGACCATATACAGATGATATACTAGGGTCACTTCCACCTTTTTGTCTACTGGGGTCTCCGGTATGGCGATCACGGACGACCCTAGTATGCTTTCATATTATTGAGCTACATCTCCGGATCGGGTACTTCGTCATTTTGGATTGAGACAGCATATACCCGACGCAGTACATGCTCTACCTCGCATCACTTCACAAGGTAGACCGGATGAGAACTGGGCGGCATTTCATGCCATACATATTCAGGATTGGGACAATCGACTGCAGCATATAGTAGAGGTGGACCCCCATGTAGATCCCGATTATATACGCGCCGCTTCTAGCTACATGCAGTGGTATTGGAGTATCACCAGGCGGTGGATATCTACTCCAGCACAGCGTCCCTCCCTTGCATATGAGCCCCATGGACATCGCGAGAGATTTTTGGTATGATATACTAATTAATTTCATTTACTAATTAATTTCATTTTCAATATATAATTATTGTGATACTGTTTTCATTTCAGGTCGATCTCCTTCAACAAACAGAATATACGATCAGAAGTGTACTACCCCAGCTTTCACATATTGGAGCACCTTTCGACATTCTGACACGTGGTGCTGCTAAGGTGGAGGAAGGTTTACTGACTTTACAGACATTACCATATACTACACCACGCCCAGCGGATCATGGTGGAGCATCGACGTCGGGGCATGCACCATCACCTAGTCCATCGGGGACACAGCCAGCATACCATGGTGGAGCATCGACGTCGGGGCATGAACCATCAGATATTACGCCACCATCGGGGTACGTACCACTTGGTCATCGTCAACGAGAAACTGAGCTTTTTATTTTAGGCGAGCACGGCACCGACAGTCCTCCCAGACTGATCAGCCATCATCTTCAGGTCCTTCACAGCCAGAGGGCACAGCTATTTCACAGTTGGACCAATTGGACCGTATAGAGCCTTTTGATTAGTTTATATTGTTATATATTATTACATTTCTATTATTTTGTTGTGATGAGCTGGTGTTGTTGTGTTGTTGTGTGATGTG
>CM054936.1:26397706-26488799 GCA_029168755.2 Tillandsia fasciculata | reverse complement strand
GATTGTCGACTTTTAAATGACAGGAGGGTAAAGTGAAAAAGCGGATATTTAGAGGGGGATTTTCTGTAATTTAGCCTTTTAAAAAGCATATAAACACTACTTTATATATATATATATATATATATATATTATATATATATATATATAGCCCACCTTCTTTGCTAGCCTTTTCAAACACTGCTAAAATCCTCTGAAGAGCCACAGCTTCTAAGGTGAGGATAATGGGTTCTTCTAGTTCTTCCAAATTCTCCTACATTTATTAGATTAATTTGATTTTGATTTCATGTGTTAATTTTTTCTTCTTCTTCTTCTTCTTTTTTTAATGATTCTGTAGCTGTTCTTTCATGATTGGGCTGTTTCACTTCCTGAGATGTGCACTATCCACTTCTTTTATTTCTGGGAGAAATTTATTAGCTGTTTGTGGTAGATGGGTTTGTGCTGCTGAAGCAAATTATCTAATCTCTCATCAAAGTTACTGATCTGCTGTATAGATGTTGCATGAATTAAACCTAGTTATTATTCCTCATGTAGATGAAATGAGCTCTCTTCGATTTACAGAGAATATTATTATGACAGAATCAAATAAGATTCACTTGGGCTTCATTCCTCTTTAGCTTCAATTTTTTGTGGAGCTTTTGCAATTCAAGTTCATATTACTTCTTAAATTTTACCAAGAATGAGGTACATGGACAGAAGCAGTTTCCGGGCATGCGATTTTTGGGCTTTCCTTGTCATCTTAACATGTTCATGCCTTCTGATGACTGCTTCCGGAGACCCGCGAACAGCCGTCGCCGGTCAATTCTGCGGCAACAGTTCGTCGCTCTCCGGTTCTGTCTTTGCCATCAATTTTGTGCCTGCCATGGACAATCTGAGCTCCGCTGTCACGAGCAACGGATACGGAACGGCGGTGATCGGGCAAGCCCCAAATGCTGTATTCGGAATTGGCCAATGCATGGAGGACCTGAATCCGACAGACTGTAAGCTTTGCTTTTCGGAGATTCGGTCTCTATTACCGAAATGTTACCCTAACACTACTGGTAGGTTGTATCTTGATGGATGTTTCGGAAGGTATGCGAATTACTCGTTCTTTGGCGACGTAATTGACTCACTGGATCAGAGTGTTTGCACTACTGGAAATAACAGCGCGAGTCCAAATAATTTTGGTAAAGCTGTGGGAGAAGTGATCAGCAATGTGACAGCAGAAGCGATTCGGAATAAGGGGTTTGCGGTTGGGTCTGCGTCGGTTTCGAATACGTCAGCTTACGCACTTGCTCAGTGTTGGCAGAATCTGACTCAGTCTCAGTGCAGCACTTGCCTGAATGCCTCAGCTTCTTCGATTGTGTCGTGCCTGCCGGCCGTGGAGGGCCGTGCGCTCTTCGCCGGTTGCTACATGAGATACTCGACGAAGCTTTTCTGGAATGTATACCCAAGTGGATCGAGCTCTTCAGGTTTAATTTAGTTCTTTCCCACAATTTTCAGCTTTTGTCCCCTAAGCTGGTGCTTTTCTCTTTGCTATATCAGTGAACACTGTCTAAGTTTATTGTAAAATGTGTGCATCACTAATTCATATTCCATGATTTTTACACACCTACTGGTAGTACCGAATGATCTTACGGCTTACGTAGTTTAGTATGAGAGAGAATTTTGAACAAGCTTGAAATGCATTGTTAATGTGCTCTTCATGATCTGCAGTGACCAAACTCAAACATGTGAGGGATCAAAGAAAGAACTTTGCAATTTTTCGCATGACTAAGCTTTTCGACCATTTAACAAATATCGAAAAGTTTTTCGTGTTTTCCTGGTTGATTTCCAATGGTTGTATGGAATCATCATGCATGCTTAATCTTATCTAGCTTTTTAAATCACACAGTTGTTATGTTATTGATGAGTGTTTCTCCTGACTTTGTGAGAAATTCCTTAAAATTGTTTGATGAGTTTGCCTTTCTCTTTCTTTTTCTTTATTCTTTTTCCCTTTGTTGTTTGCTCATGAGTTATTCATGCATGATTCTCATCTTCCTCATGGGTATGCCGTCCGGTATGTATACTAGAGTCCGAAGAACCATTGAAACTATGGAAGCCACCATTTGTCTCTGAAAGCTTAAGTTATCAGGGAACGGTGTTTTTTATATCATATATTCAACACTGCTCCACACATTCGGACTCGAGACTTTGAGGTACCGTTTGTTTCGGGGCTAGAACAGGGAATAAGAGGTTTATCCTTCTTATTCTACCAAACGCACCAAGAATTATTCGGTACAGTAGTTCTAGTACAAGCAGAATAAGCTGGAACAACAGTTCTTACCTGTTATTTTATAATTTTTTTTTTTACCAAACTACCCCTCCTCCCCTCCTTTCTCTCTTCCCAATACACTCTCATCATCACAAATCCCTCTCTCTCCTTTCTCTTTTTTCCTTCCCAATACACTCTCATCATCACAGTCCCTCTCTCTCCTCTCTCTCTTTTCCTTCCCAATACACTCTCATCATCACAACCTCTTTATTCTTCTTATTCCCTATTCTCATACCAAACACAAAATCTCTTATCCCTGGAACCGAACCAAACGCTTTTTCGCTCTTGTTCCGTACTTTATACCTATCCCCAGAATAGCTAGTTCTGGCTTATCCCGTTACCAAACGGTACCTGATAGGCTCAATGCATGAACTTAATTAAATAGGAGAAAATTATAAGAAATTAGAAGCAGTTTGAACTCGGGATCTCCTATCGTGATACCTTGTGAAACAATCGTTTCTCTCCTAAAGTTTAAGCAGCCAAAGAATGGTGTTTTCGATATTTATATTCAACAGAAACATGAATACAAAACATGAGAAGATTCAAATGTCGGCACCACATGGTTTTACAATTGGCTGCTATATTTATAATTCATATCAGTTTTTTATCTTCCTAACGTTTTGGAGTAGCTGTTTTGGTTATAACTTTCGAATTTTTCAGGAAAAAACAACGTTATTTGGATAGTAGTGGGTACTGTCGTTGGCGTTATTTTCCTTATTTTTGGTATTTTGGCATGGAAGAAAGCATTACTCTGGAAAAAAGCAAAATCTTTGAGAGGTAACTACAAGAACACGGTGAAAGTCGACATGAAATGCATTTATTGTTGTTGCATTCCTTTATGCTGTTTCAAATTACTGCAGATATGTACAGGAAGGGAATTCCTGCAGCGATTTCTCAATCTACTTTAACTTTCAAGTACGGAGATCTAAGAAAAGCTTCAGGCAACTTTAGCTTGTCGAACAAACTCGGCCAAGGGAGCTATGGGACAGTATATAAGGTATATACAAAGCTACATGCCAATTTTCTTTTCTTTTCTTTGTTTTTTTTGTGTGTGTGTGTGTGTAAGATTTTGTTTTGCCGCAGGCTGTTAATTCTGACGGAAAAGAAGTTGCTGTAAAGAGGCTGTTTCTGAATACAAGACAGTGGGTCGATCAGTTCTTCAATGAAGTTACTCTGATAAGTCAAGTTCGGCACAAAAATCTGGTTAAGTTGTTGGGCTGTAGTGTCGACGGCCCTGAGAGCTTGCTTGTGTACGAGTACTACGCTAATCGGAGCCTCGATCTGTTTTTATTTGGTAATTCCACAGTCGAGCATGTTCTTTACGGGGTTACTTTTAGTGCTTTGAATATCAAAAAACTTTTGAGCCATATCAAGTACTTGAGGAAAAGATTTTCTTAAGAACTTACTATGTTCTCTCAGCTTTCGATTGCAGTCGCAGGGAATGAAAAACGGAATTAACTTTCGATCTGGCAATAGCTAGCTCGATCAATTTCAGAGTGATATTAGCTCTACTTGTTCAAAAAACAGCTTCTGAAACCGATTTACGAACGAAATTTTAGAATTTTCAGGCGCTGCCGTGTATTCGAAAACTCTACTGATTTGTACTCGAAGCAAATTTTAATGTAATTGTATGTGATACCGATGTTCATACTGTTGCAGATGCAAATCATGAAAAGAATTTAGAGTGGGAGCAGCGGATCGATATCGTTCAGGGCATCGCAGAAGGACTTTCTTACCTCCACGAGGAGTCAGAAACCCGCATCATCCACCGAGACATCAAGGCCAGCAACATTCTCTTGGACGACAAATTCAAGCCCAAAATAACAGATTTTGGCCTCGCCAGAGCTTTCTCCGAGGAGAAGACACATCTTACTACCGGCGTAGCTGGAACACTGTATGTTTTCTCAATGTTCTTCTATGTTAACTAATTTCTTTTAGTTTTCGGATTCCCAACCTCCAAACCAACATATTTTTGTTCTTTCAAAAATGGTACTAAATTCTGACATGTTGGATCGTTGGCGCTAACCATTAATCCCAAAAGCTCGAGCTTTTTAGAAATACGCAACCAATTCACTTAAAGCGTACAGACACAGCGCCCACGGGTCTCGACCGGACTCAACCCACCTGGACGTTAGGTCTATTGTTGGGCCTCTTGCCGTTAGGTCTATTGTGGACCGCAGCCCCACTCAACTTATTGGGCTCATCCAACTCAACTTATAAGTCTCCTGGGCCTATTATCACGGACAGGAAGTTGGACCTATTTTTAACCCATAAATAAATAGCCAACAATGTGATAGTCGGAGTTCCCAAATCACCACTAATTGGGATTCTTCGGGAAGCATTCATAAATTTTAGCCCTAAGAGTGGGTTCTAATGAAATGAAAAACAAACCGCGGTGGGTGCAGGGGTTATTTGGCACCTGAATATGTAGTGCATGGACATCTCACGGAGAAGGCCGACGTCTACAGCTTCGGTGTACTGGTTCTTGAAATCGTGACCGGAAAAAGATGCGGAGGTTCAATTGGATCACGCGCTGGGCATCTGCTTTTGTCGAAGGTACGCCAATCTAAACGTCTTGTTCATTTATGCGACAAGCGTATATCGTAAAAAGTGACCATAAACCGAACATCTCTCGACGTGTTTTGTTTCACGAAAGTACTTAATTTGACGCATTTTCGCTTCTACTGTTCTCTCTCTTTACAGGTATGGAACCATTACAAGAACAATAAGATAGAGGAGATCGTGGACGAGAGAATCTACGAGGAGAGCGCAAAGGAGGACATAATGCATGTCATCCAGATCGGTCTATTATGCACGCAGGCCGACCCAGGAGACCGGCCTACGATGGCGAAGGTGGTGGAACTACTGAGAAAGCGACGGCACGACTGGGAGCTTATTTTAAACGACCCGCCGTTTTTTGACGTCGAAACTGCTGAAGAGGTGAGTGACGAGGTCTCGCGGCTGTTATCCACAAGCTCTGCCCCAGATATCTCCAGATCATCTCTGTCTCAGTTTGGTGGAAGATAGAAACAGAAAACCGTGCTTCGAGTTTTACTGTACATATCTCGGATTGAGCTAGTTAACTGTTTTGTTTTATTTTTGACTTAAACTACATCAGGACATGCATTTCACATGATACATATATACAACTGGATAGAGAAACCGAATAAGTGCGGATAATTCGAGTAATTTTGTTGTTCCCGTAGGATCAAACGCACCGCAAAAAGAACAAAAGAACTTGTCATATGCACAGAAAATGGTTAGGATACAAGATGTGTGACGCCCCAACTTCCCAGGGGGTCACCCATTCTAGAACTACTCTAGCTCCAGCACGCTTAACTCTCTTAACCTCTTGGGCCATGCTGCCACCCAAAATGCTATAGCCGGGTTAAGAGATTTAGTCTTATTATATCATTTATATATAGGACAAATCTAAATTTCAGGGGTGTCACATTCCTTCCCCCTTTAAGCCCTGACGTCCACGTCAGGCTCAACACAGCCACAAGCACCAGGCGATGTGAGACTCGTCTCGCTAGCCTTAGTCGACCTTGTGGGGAGCTACACTCCACCCACAACTCGACCTTGTGGGGAGCTACACTCCACCCACAACGGTCATAAGCCAGGGAGTCACGCTCTACCTGTTATATAACCGTAGCTCAACTGAGACTCATCTCACATTTCCGGCTGGTGATTGGCTCTGATACCAACTGTGACGCCCTAACTTTCCACGGGATCACCCATCCTAGAACTACTCTAGCTACAGCACGCTTAACTCTTTTAATCTCTTGGGCCTTGCTACCACCCAACATGCTATAGCCGGATTAAGAGATTTAGTCCTATTATATCATTTATATATAGGATAAATCTAAATTCCAGGGATGTCACATGATGAACATCCTTTCCTCTTCATTATTGACCGGGATGTCACATGATGAACATCCTTTCCTCTTCATTATTGACCACTTAATGCATGCACAGCAGATGCAAATAAAGAGAATGAGGAATCCTCGAAGCTTCATTCGAGCTCGGTTCAGTTTCAGATATCAACGAACCAAATTAAACAAGATATTGATGTACAAAAGAAACTCGAGCTTCTGCTTGTGCATTTTTATTGCAAATAAAACAGTTTGCTTTACAATAATCACTTTTCTAAGAGAAGCTGAACAAATTCCGACCAAAAAAGGGTCGAGCTTTCGTAAGTTCTACATCACAACTGTTACAATCAGGGGAATGAACGGGGCTACAGAGACAGAATACTTCTTTTTGCCGTTAACAAGACTCAAAATACATATTTCAAAGTTCAAGCGAAGACTCGATAAAGATGCTTCCATCAGCATCTTCTTCCGTTTCTGCGACGACATCCTTAACTCTGAATACTCTCTTCAGTTTAATTAACGCAATTATCGACCAATAAATTAACTCCACCAGCTTCAGTCTTGGTTTCTGCTGTTCAATAACTGCTAACAAGCTTTGAAAATGTGTTTTTTAGACCACCATTCTCTCAATAATGGAGGAAAGTGAAGTATCTATCTCATGGCAAGCCAAAAGATTTAAGTGAACTGTTGAATGATGGAAACAGATGTCTGCGATCTAACTTATTGTGTCATTTACGAGAATAATTGTTGAGACTCAGACGAGGCATCGGAGCCAACAGGAGGAAGGAAGCGCATGAGGAAGCTGGAGAGGGACCATATGCAGATGACTCCGAGGATTTGGAGAACGGCCAACAAAGCACCCAACGAGTTGCTTATGGCTACGGTCTGCGATGTCGCCTCGATTCCTCTAATCGAAAAGCCGAGAGCTGTCACCAGCTGAGCTGCTCTGTTCAATTGATGCAGTCTATACACCTGAACAGAAAAAAGAAAAAAAGTAAAAAAGTTGTCATAGTAACTAACACAGGCAACAGAAACAAAAATCACTTGAAATCTTATTATTATGTGAGGACTATAATTAATGAGATCGTGCAAGAGGTATTTCCTTATTTGGCACCATGAAATGCGAAGCCACGCCACCTTTCGGCACATTAACACCCTTCCACACGGCTGTCTAAGGCTTAATATGCTGCGCACTACAATACAATCTTAGAAAGACCGTACCTAATCAAATTCCAATAATTGTTTCTAGTTCGCGCATTTAAGTGCTTCGTTCTCAGATTCCCTCTCCATGTTTCCTCTTCCTTTAATAACTTTTGGCATTAGAGACTAAAAATCATATCAACAGGACGAAATTATTGAAGTCACTAAAACTCCTCTTAAAATGTTTACTCAAATTCATCAGCAGCAGGCGACTTACTCTGCATTAGTTCAGTTTAAACCGGCGGTCATTTTACATAAAAAGAAGAAAACCAAGTATGCTAGCTGACCTGAAAGATGATGGGAATA
This sequence comes from Tillandsia fasciculata, assembly GCA_029168755.2. NCBI lineage: Eukaryota > Viridiplantae > Streptophyta > Magnoliopsida > Poales > Bromeliaceae > Tillandsia > Tillandsia fasciculata. Next base: position 26,481,128 of record CM054936.1, on the reverse strand, counting down.
ACTGGCCAAGCAGGCGACCTTTTATACCGTGCGTATTGCTCGAATGCAAATTGTACAACAAGCCCAACGAGATAAGGTGAAAGAGTAGCTGAAGCAGCTGGGCCTGTCCAAGGCCAAACCAGGCCCATAGTCAGAAGGGGTATTGTGAGGCTAAGTGCCAAGATTGCAACAGAGGATACGGAAACCCAATTCTGCGCGTTTGAGCTAAAGCGATTCTTGAGTGCTACTTGCTGTGGTCTCCACACAAGATCGACTAGAAGAACGAAAATCGCAACCCCGCCGTAAAAAAGAGCTTCGGTAAAGAATAATATGAGGAAGTCTGCCCATAATCAGAAATTCACAGAATACAACATATTAACTTCATTATTTAACCATCGAAAAAGTGCATTTAACTGAAAAAAAAAAGAAGTAGACATAATTCCATAGCTCGCTTGTTTACAGCACGTGTTTGTCGGGCTCCTCAAAGAAAAAAAAAAGAAGTAAATCATAAAAATATCTTAAATGCCTATATGCACGAAGTTAACAGCATCAACACATAACCCCCGGTCATAAATAGAGTTCCCAATTCTATATTTACAACTGATACCGATCGAAAATTCTCCATTGAACCTCATGCACACAAGGACGGTCGGCGCCATCTATGTTTGGTTAAAGAGGAGTACAAAAGGGCCTGGTCGTTACACTTTGTAAACTATTGGCCCTTAGTTGCCCGGTATGAAAGTGCAAGGATTAAACTGGTACTCGATCCAAATTACAAGGGCTAAAAATGTACTTAAGCCAGAACTAATTCTATAAGCAACAAGAAGGTGATAAGCTAATGAAGCAAGAAGCAGAATATACGTTAATAGAGGTAATTGTGAATAACATAAATAAAGGCGACTTACCCGTTAATAGGGAGTCCTCAAATACCGCAGAAAGTATCTTCCGCAAGTAAAGTGATGGAAATACGAGAAATGCTACCAGGACAGTTGGACCTATAAACCAGACCACTTTAGGCGCTTCCTTGATTTGACTAGACCCACTAATTTCCTCCCTCTTTTGGTCAGAGATACCATGGAATGAGATGAAACCGGGTTTCCCAGCAGTTCTCTCACTAAGAAGCGAGACACTGCTTGTTGGAGAGTGATTTTCAACAACATACTCAAGCTTTCCTCCCTCTACAGTATCTGAGTCACATTCGGTAAACGACGATTCTCCTTCAGAAATAGCAAAAGGAACCACTCGTCCGAGCAGAAAACCTTCCCTTCGTTGTCCTGCTTTTCCTGCATAAAGAGGAATACATAATACTGGTTATCAGAAAAAAAAACAAAAAAAGTAATTCATACATAAATATTGCCCTGATGTCTACAAAGGACTGGAAAGGATACCTTTTATATTACAAATTTGTCGAATCCCAAAATTTTGTCCATGAGAACAACGCCGTGATCTCAATCCGCACTGAAATGTAGAGATGTTAGTAACTGCAGCGATAACTAGTTTATATTTGTTCAGTGTTACTAAAAAGCTACAAGGTGGAAACAATTTGGATGGAGTAAAACCAAGGATTTAAGTACCTATCGACATAGGCCGTATCTATCGTGCCAATAAGATACCGGCACGATACAATCCCTGTGTCGATGGCACAACTCACAATCTTCTTTTCTTTAAATTACTCAGTAATTTTCTCAATAAAGTTCAAAAAATTTGATAAAAATACATAATAAGCAATTAGAAAACTTTGTTACTAAAGAAAATAAATATTTCATGCCAATATGTATCAGCACACATATATTTTTTGTGACCGGCACTCATCGGCGTGGCCCGGCATGCACCGACAAATTTTCGTCACGACCCCGTACCACGACATTTAAATCCTTGAGTAAAATTGTAAAAGAGTTACGATGACTAGAACAAGTACGTTACTGCAAAAATGTACAAGAGAACGAGACAATGGAAAACACGAGGACGTATCGTACATACAAATCAAAGTTGTTGCATAAACTTATGTCATAGTTCATCAAATTATGTAAGATGTAGAAGGAGCTTTATAACAAAAGAATTTTAATCTTAGTATAGCAAGCGCCGATAGAGTATAAAACAGGACAAATGCATCGAACAGCGGAGCCGATGACTTGTCGAAACTACAATTCAAAAGGTTAAATAATTCCTAATTCACAACCTTAAATTCACACCATGTTCTACTTTAACAATCAGCAAAATAGCATCAACCTTAGTGAATTTGCTGCATTCGAATCGGAAAGATTGTTACGGAATTTGAGTTGGCGTATTTCGTGAATGTATTAAGTCTTGAAGATTGAAGATGAAGAAACTTTGGATCATATACCTCAATCTCAAGAAAGAAGAATTCAAAAGGATCAGGTACGTTTAACTAAATAATTTTGATGATCCGAATACTTCTTATAGTGTAGAAACACCTGGAAGAGGTTTTAATTGCATATTCATCAAAAACTGGACATGGGACATGTTCAGGATCCGGATCGTGGCTTTCAATCCGGATCCCGAAAGGTGTTCGTTCATACATTGCTGCAATCCGGATCACAGCTTGGCAATCCGGATCCCGAATGGGGTGTTTTGTGAAAATGTATGAACGATCCGGATCGTGGATTATGATCCGGATCCCGAACAGGCGATTTTCTGGAAACTGCATTCTGTGCGTCTGCGATCCGGATCGTGGCTTATCCAATCCGGATCGCCGTCGGTAAAACTTTCCAGAAAAGTTTGTTTTTGATCCGAATATTCTTCCTAGGGTTTCTAACCTATAAATAGCCCTTCTATTTCATTTCTAGGGCATCGGAAAAAGAGCCGTCATTTTCAAATATCATTTTATACGGCCTTAGATCCACATATAGAGAAGAACGGAAATCATTAGATCTATTCTATGGTTCTTCATCTATATTGATTAGTTTGATTCTAGGTTTTCATACTCACATCTTGAGTTGAATCAAACTAATGAATACTTAGATGGTATTTCCGATCTACTCTTGATCTAAGTATTCGGCGGATCATCACCACCCAAACAAACAACGATTTACCCCAAAATCGGCGCGTGGACTCGCGTGGCCTTGTGGATTCAAGGTGCAATCGCTCTCGTGGATTCGGAGCGAGGTGCGTTCGTGGATTCGAAGCGTGCCATTGGGTGAAGACCGTGGATTCGGTCGGACGTCGTGGACTCGACGTTGGACGCTGTGGATTCAGCGTTGGGCGCGGATCGTGGATTCGAGAAGCGTCGTGGAGCGAGCGGAGAAGATCTACTAGGAGCGTATGGTAAAAGGTTGAGTCGTCTGTGAGTACGTTATATCACCTTGTACGTGTGTTAATTCTAGTGGATTTCGCCGTGTTATCGGTCCCGTGGTTTTTTACTCCGGTTTGGAGTTTTTCCACGTAAAAATCTTGCGTGTTCTTTTATTTTTCCGCATTGGGTTTTATCGCACAATGATTTTTTGAGTGTTTATTGTTTACACCTATTCACCCCCCTCTAGGTGTTTTTTCCCCTATTTAGATCCTTATTAACCTAAACCCAACAAGTGGTATCAGAGCGGGAATAGGGTTGTAAACAATGGTTGAAGGTGGAAACATCAATCGACCCCCTTTCTTTGATGGAACAAATTATGCGTACTGGAAAGTACGGATGAAAGCTTTTTAATTTCCATCGACGAAAGGGTGTGGCAATCAATTGAATTAGGATGGTCTAATCCAACTGAAATTTTAGATGATGTTCGCACCTTAAAACCTAGGTCGAAATGGACCAAGGAAGAGATAGACTTATCTTCTTACAATGGCAAAGGGATTAATGCTCTATTTAATGCTTTGTCACAAACTGAGTTCTCTCGCGTCTCGGCATGTGAGACTGCGAAAGAAATCTGGGATGTTCTTCAAGTTACGCATGAGGGAACTAACCTAGTGAAGATTCAGAAACTGCAAATGCTTACGAGCAAGTTTGACTCTATCTCTATGGCAGAGAATGAATCTTTCACTGACTATTACACACGATTGCAAGACATCGTGAACTCATGTGCTAACTTGGGAGAGAAGATTCCAGAATTTAAAGTTGTAAGAAAAATTCTAAGAACTCTTCCTGAACGATTTCGCCCGAAGGTCGCAGCCATTGAAACAATTAAACACCCGGACGAAATGCGTGTAGAAGAATTAGTAGGTGCTTTACAAACTTATGAAATGACTTTTCCTACTAACTATTCTTCTGGAAAGGCATCCTCTTCTAAGTCTTCAGGTTACGCATTGAAATCAACTAAAGAAGAAGACGCGGATTCATCCTCCTCGGACGACGACGAGAACTTTCTATGGAGGACTTTGAGAAGCAGCTCGCTCTCTTGACAAGGAAGTTTCGCCGCAACTTTCGAAGGGGAAATTCAAGCAAAACTCCATCCTTCGGAAAGTCGAAGAAAGGCAAGGGTTCTTCAAGCTACAAGTCAAGAAGCAAGAGAACTTCTCAAAGGATAAGAAAAGTTCTGAGGGACAAGTTCAGTGTTTCAAATGTCGAGGCTACGGCCACATTGCAACGGAATGTCCCAACAAGAATCCGGCAAAGAAGAAAGCGATGCAAGTCGTTACTTGGGATGACAACTCCACGTCAAATGAGTCATCGTCAAGTGATGAAGAAGACAACGCGACAGCTTTCCACGCGTCCACTACATCTTCATCCTTCATGTGCTTAATGGCAAGTACATCCGACTCACTGTCCAACTCCACTGTTGAAAAGATTGCAACGGACGATGAATCAGATGATTCGGAAGGTGAAGATTTTGCTTTAGCCTACCATAACTTTTGAGGGATTCAAAGAAACTGGCTAAGCAAAACAAGGGGTTGAAAGAGAGATTGCAGGATCTTGAAGAAGAAGTAAAAAGAGTAACCTCTATCTCAACCGATCTTGAAGTGGAAAGGGATAATCTGATTAAGACAAATGTTTCCCTTCAAGAGTCCAATGAGCATTTCGAGAAGAATTATATGGATATGGTGAACAAAGCGAATTACTTCTTGAAGCTCAACGGCGAGGCTCGACAGGAAAAATTGGAAATGACGGAGACCATACGCCAACTAAAGGATGACTTAAAGAGATTTTCTTCTGGAAGGAGTAAGTTGGACAGACTTCTTGGTCTCGGTCAAAGAAATAAGTTCGGCCTCGGATACACTCAAACTGGAGACATTCCAAGTTCGAGTGGTACAGTATTTGTGCCTCAGTCGGTATCTCCTCCTCCGACACCGGTGTTCACGACAAGCAACGACAACAACCTACTACATCCTCTTCGGAATCGACAAGAACCAAGGTATGTTTTCGTTGTGGCATTTCAGGGCACATAAGAAGAAATTGCAAGACTGGAGCCAAACGCACACCTCAAGCACATCTTGCAATGACTACCAAAAGGGCTATTCCTCGGAAAACAACTGCAATCAATTGAAGGAAAAGAGCCTTGGTAGTACACCGCTCAAGACGACATCATCAAGGAGCAGCAATTCTTCAAGCAAGACGCTCTCACCTAGGAAATCAACTTCACGACCATTACCGACGCATTCCAAAAAGGTTTGGGTGCGCAAAGGTGAAATCTTTCCCTGTCTTGCTACCAATGTTTCCTTGCATGCATATGATAGTTCGTCTTGGTACCTGGATAGCGGGTGTTCCCGTCATATGACCGGCGATAAAAACTGTTTTCAAACATTTGAGAAAAACTCCGGAGGACTTGTTGTTTTCGGAGATGGTCGGTCTTCCAAAATTGTTGGAAAGGGAACGGTAGCTATTCCAGATGGCCCGGTTCTAGATAATGTGTTATTTGTTCATGGCCTTAAGACTAACCTCATAAGCATAAGTCAACTGTGTGATAGTGGTTATTCAGTTAATTTTTCATCTGATAAATGCACTGTAACTGACATGAACCATGCTTTCTTTTTAAAGGGGGTTAGATCAGAAAACAATTGTTATGTAGTTCCTTCTAAGATTTCTGAAAAATGTAACCTAGCATCTTTGAAAAATGAAACACTTTGGCATGAAAGGCTAGGTCACATAAACTTTAAGGAACTTGCTAGAATTTCAAATAAAGATGTGGTCAAGGGGGTTCCGAAACTTTCTTTTGAACAAAACCTTGTGTGTGGCGGTTGCCAAAAGGGAAAACAGTCTAGGACTGCACACAAGAATTTGAACCACATAGGTACAAAACGGCCTTTGGAACTTTTGCATATGGACTTAATGGGGCCAACTCGTCAACCATCTCTGGGAGGTAAATGGTATATTTTCTTGTTGGTTGATGATTTTTCTAGATATACTTGGGTAGCATTTCTAAAAGAAAAAGCTGATACCTTTGATTCTTTTCTCGAAATCTGCAATCGTATTATGATAGAAAAGAATGAAAGGATTACTCGAGTTAGGAGTGATAGAGGTGGGGAATTCATAAATTCCAAATTCATTGATTTTTGCACTTCTAATGGCATTAAACATGAATTCTCCGCACCTTACACACCTCAACAAAATGGTGTAGTCGAGCGCAAAAACAGGGTCGTACAGGAAATGGCACGTGTTATGCTTCACAGCCGGAACTTACCTTTTTATTTTTGGGCTGAAGCGGTGAACACTGCTGTTTATGTTATCAATCGCGTGTATTTGCGCCCGGGGACTTTGAATACACCATATGAACTTTGGTTTTGTAGAAAACCTAACATCAAATATTTTCGCATCTTTGGGAGTCGGTGTTTTATTTTACGTGATCGTGAGAATCTTGGAAAATTTGACTCTCGAAGTGACGAAGGGATTTTCTTAGGTTATTCTACAAACAGCAGAGCATATCGAGTTTTTAACTTAGAATCTAAGACGATCGTAGAATCGATAAATGTTAAGGTAGATGAAGCTTTTCACTTTGAATCTGAAAAATCTACCCTCGATATCTCTCTTGATGATGATACACCTGCTAATGCATCTTCTTCTAACAATTCTTTCGATAATAATGTTGATGCATCTAACGGTTCTTCAAGCTTATCTGATGTGCAGGAATCATCTCGTGTACCTCCGCCTACTCCTCTACCTCAAACGTTACGCATCTCCAAGGATCACCCTGAATCGAACATAATTGGAGATCCACAAGAAGGAGTTAGAACACGGAGACAATTGGTTTGCGGATTTGCATGCTATGTATCTCAAATCGAACCAAGGAATGTTGATGAAGCTCTCCAAGATGATTACTGGATTAAAGCAATGCAGGAAGAGCTCCATCAATTCGAGCGAAACAAAGTCTGGGAACTGACGAAGCCTCCGAAGCAACACAATGTGATAGGTACCAAATGGATCTTCAAGAACAAGAAAAACGAAGAAGGTACTATCATCAGGAACAAAGCAAGGTTAGTTGCTCAAGGCTATTCTCAAGTAGAAGGTATAGACTTTGATGAAACCTTCGCCCCTGTAGCTAGACTCGAGTCCATTCGTATATTGTTTGCGATCGCTTGTCATTTTAAAATCAAATTATTTCAAATGGACGTTAAGAGCGCCTTTTTAAATGGATTTTTAAATGAGGAAGTTTATGTAGCTCAACCGAAAGGTTTTGTGGATCATAAACTACCTAACCATGTTTTTCGTCTGAAAAAGGCTCTTTACGGTCTGAAACAAGCACCGCGAGCATGGTACGAAAGGTTGACAAAGCACCTTTTGGAAAAGGGCTACACTCGAGGGGGAGCTGACAGGACTCTCTTTGTGAAGCATTATCAAAACAATTTCATAGTTGCTCAAATCTATGTCGATGACATTGTTTTTGGAGCAACGAGAGATAATGATGCTTCTAAATTCGCGGAGACCATGGAAAGCGAATTTGAGATGTCCATGATGGGCGAATTGAATTATTTTCTTGGATTACAAGTTAAACAAAACGATGAAGGAATTCACTTGTGTCAATCCAAGTATGCACTGGAGTTGGTCAAAAAGTTTGATCTTGAAAATTCTAAGGATTTTCCGACTCCAATGGGAACTAGCCATAAGGGACTTGGAAGTGAATCACAAAGTGAGAATGTAGACGAGAAACTGTACCGCAGTATGATTGGAAGTCTACTATATCTCACGGCTAGTCGCCCGGATATATCCTTCAGTGTTGGGATTTGTGCGAGATATCAATCAGCACCGAAGGAGGTTCACCTGAAAGCGGTGAAACGGATCATCCGGTATATCAAAGGTACAATCAATTTCGGAATTTGGTATCCTATGGGAACGACTTTGGATATTGTTGGATACTCAGATGCCGATTGGGCTGGATCGGTGGATGACCGGAAAAGCACGAGTGGTGCATGCTTCTATCTTGGCCACTGCCTTGTTGCATGGCACAGTAAAAAGCAGAACTGCATTTTACTCTGATTGCCGAAAGTACATTTCTGCAGGAAGTTGTTCAACCCGATTGATTGGGTAAAGTGATCCGGATCCCGAACGCAGGATTTTTCCTGCGGTGGCCGATGTGGATCACAGTGCTCGACCAATCGGATCGCGGCTGGGTTTTTTATAAAAAACACACAGATTCTTGATTTCTTTTACCCTAATCTTTTGTTCTAAAATCTTCTAGAGCATTCTCTCTCTAGATCTCTTAGCTGTTTGGATCAAAACTCAAAGTCTTCGGATCAAGTAAGTTTTATTGATCAAAACTCAGTTTTTATGGTTTTTCATCAAACGTGAGTAAAATTAGGGATGTTTTCGTTTGTGATTGGTTTTGATCAAATTTCTTTTGAAATAAGGACTCTGGGTCAATTAGTTTTGCTTTTATGCTGGGATTTCATCTGATTAACGAGTTTTTAGCCTTCGATTTCAAAAAATTCGGTTTTAGGGCATAAAAGAGGAATTTTTGTAAATCACGAAATTGATCTATTTTTAAAATTCTTTTTGAAAAACTAATTTGATTCTTGGCTTCTCTACATGATTATGATTGTCTAGGTACAATGTTTTCAAATTTTTCAAAATTGACAATTTTTCATATGTTCTTGAGTTGGTTTCACAGGACAAATTTCTCAAACTCTTAGAATTGTCAGAAATGGTGATCACCTGGATCATTTTTCTACTTTCTGCCATGGTCCATGTAAAGGATTCTGCAAAGCCCAAGAGGACCAAGAGGGCGAAACGAGCACAAACTGACTCCGACACTGAATCTGAAACGGAGTCGATCGACTGGGACAATATAGAAATTGAAGCACCTGTCCCTACTGTCTCAAAAGGGAAGGCTCTTGCTGAAGCACCTAAGACTAAGCCTCCTCCTACAGCAGCTGAGAAAGGAAAGGCACCAATGGAACCTACTAGAAAAAGGATGAAAACCTCTGCAAGGAAAAGAAGCAGTGCCCAGGGCATCTCGATCAATGAACCTATCGCCAGCCAGCCTCCGCCTCAGGATTTTGTGAGCTCTACTAGAATCAAGGAGTTTGAGAAAAGAGAATGCATTGGTGAGAGACATGTAAATGTCAAACCAATGATGGAACGCTCTGCAGCGTTTGGAAGGTTATTCAATCAAGCGGGTCTCGGTCCGATCTGCAACTTTCCTGAAAGACTGGATATTGTCCACATTCGGTTCGCATGTTTTATCAGAACGCTACAAGTCTCATTGACAATACTGACGGACATCGAGAATTTCACACTTTGGTTAAAGGTGTCAAAATCAAAGTCACCCTCAACTGATTGGGGAGGTACTTAATATGAAAGCAAGATCTGATGGCCTTCATTACCTCAAGACTCAAAGCTTCAACGAGAACTCGTGGAGAGTTGTGGTTAATGGAATCTGTGTTCCAGATACTCTGTCTGCCGGAAATTCAGTTTTCTCCAAGGAACTCAAGAAGGAGTACAACTACTTAAACTTCATTGTTTGCTACAACATTCTTCCCAACATGAACACGAAAGTCCTCCGATGGGATAGAATGCTTTTTCTCTATCTTCTTGACAACCCGACTGCACTGATGGGAGCAAACTTGAACATCCCATATCTTATATGGAATAGGATGTCGCGGTATGTCGAACACTCTCATCCCACAGAGCGACTACCATACCCGATGATCATCATGCGCATCCTTAAGAAATTTAAAGTGGATACAAGTGCTAGTTCCTACTTGTATAGTTTGGGGACTATCAATGAGACAACCATCGTCAAGTCTCTGTCAACAAAGCAGGATGATCCCCCTTCTCCTCCACTTCGACAAAGAGCTCGACCACAAGCAACTTCTTCCACACCCCAAATACCTCCTCAACAGAAGGCACCTCCATCCACCTCTGACGATGATGCCTCGGTCACCTCTATATTTAAAGAACAACAGCGGCTTTCGAATGAAATGAACGTATGTCCGCTGAATTACTGAAATGAGAGGCGATCTTCATGTTATGAAAACGAGATGGAAATCCTCACAGCTTCTCAGGTTACTTTGACTAAGTCAGTCTCCTTCAGTGAAGAAACTTGTTAGCGAGCTGTCGCGTTTCGAAAATGGGGCACGACATCTGATGACTCCGACTCTCAGGAGTAGTTCTTTGTTTTTCAACTTCTGCTTGTTCTACTTTGCAGGATTTTCTCTTTAACGTTTTTTTTTAACCCTTTGGTTGTAATTATTTGGCGTGTTTTGTGACAAAAAGGGGGAGAGAGTTGGAGAGAAAGAGAAGAAGACTTTGAGAAGACCTTGAACTTTGGACAATGTTTGTGAATATCAATGAATATCAAGGTAAGTAGGTAAGTATGACCTCAACTCAACTTTGGTTTTTCTTTTGTGATTTTACATGCTTCTATACTAACTATTCGACTAACTATTTGGGCATGTAATATGACTAACAAGTTGATGTTGGACTAACATACTTTGACATTTGGTTTTTGACTGCTTAGAAGATATGTTGGTTTTAACTATGATTTTCTTACATATCTGAATTTTTCAAATGTCATGATGAGAAAAACTCTATCTCTGTAGCTGGTTTTTGAATGTTTCAATTCTTGAGGTATCTAATGATTTTGTTTGTCAAGAATGCTTTCTTTGTGCAGAGATTACAGATGTCTAAGTCTAGAGTCTGTTTTAGGAGTTTATCTCATGTATTTAATTTCTGGAACTCTTTTGTAAATTTTTGTTGTATGGTGATAGCAACAAAAATATCTTTTTGAATTTTCTTTGTGGATTTGTGTTTTGTCACGAAACCGCCAAAGGGGGAGATTGTTACGGAATTTGAGTTGGCGTATTTCGTGAATGTTAAGTCTTGAAGATTGAAGATGAAGAAACTTTGGATCGTATACCTCAATCTCAAGAAAGAAGAATTCAAAAGGATCAGGTACGTTTAACTAAAGATTTTGATGATCCGAATACTTCTTATAGTGTAGAAACACCTGGAAGAGGTTTTAATTGCTTTAACATCAAAAACTGGACATGGGACATGTTCAGGATCCGGATCAGACTTGCAATCCGGATCCCGAAAGGTGTGTTGTTCATACACTGCTTCAATCCGGATCACAGCTTCTGCAATCCGGATCCCGAACATGGTATTTTTGCAAAATGTATGAACGATCCGGATCGGGGACTACGATCCGGATCCCGAACATCAATTTTCTGGAAACCGTCTTTCATGCTTCTGCAATCCGGATCGCCAAATCCAATCCGGATCGCCGTCGGTAATTCTTTCCAGAAAAGTTTGTTTTTGATCCGAATATTCTTCCTAGGGTTTCTAACCTATAAATAGCCCTTCCTTTTCATTTCTAGGGCATCCGCAATAGATCGGCTGATTAAGAAAGATAGCCGAAAAGAAAAATCCACATATAGAGAAGAACGGAAATCATTAGATCTATTCTATGGTTCTTCATCTATATTGATTGATTTGATTCTAGGTTTTCCATACTCACATTTTGAGTAGAATCAAATCAATGAATACTTAGATGGTATTTCCGATCTATCTTTAATCTAAGTATTCGGCGGATCATCACCACCCAAACAAACAACGATTTACCCAAAATCGGCGCGTGGACTCGCGTGGCCTTGTGGATTCAAGGTGTTATCGCTCTCGTGGATTCGGAGCGAGGTGCGTTCGTGGATTCGAAGCGTGCCATTGGGTGAAGACCGTGGATTCGGTTGGACGTCGTGGACTCGACGTTGGACGCTGTGGATTCAGCGTTGGGCGCGGATCGTGGATTCGAGAAGCGTCGTGGAGCGAGCGGAGAAGATCTACTAGGAGCGTATGGTAAAAGGTTGAGTCGTCTGTGAGTACGTTATATCACCTTGTACGTGTGTTAATTCTAGTGGATTTCGCCGTGTTATCGGTCCCGTGGTTTTTTACTCCGGTTTGGAGTTTTTCCACGTAAAAATCTTGCGTGTTCTTTTATTTTTCCGCATTGGGTTTATTGCGCAATGATTTTTTGAGTGTTTATTGTTTACACCTATTCACCCCCCTCTAGGTATTTTTTCCCCTATTTAGATCCTTATTAACCTAAACCCAACAAAAACACCACCGGGCAATAAGCGTGCCGGTAAGATAAGTACCAAAAGCAGGGGTAGATCACAACTGTAAAGCCCCAGATGGAACACACCCTCCGCTAAAAGAAACACAGATCCCCAATCTGATGCACAAATGAACATCGGTCGATCGCCCAAAATCCGCGATCGCCGCAACACCCACAATCACAATCATGTCCTACATTCGACATCCGGTCAACCGCCTACTGTCCGCGGTAGCCGCTATAATCCCGTAACCCAGAATCAAACACAACCTATCACCGACCATCAGGTCCTCGCTACACTATCCCGAACCCCTGCTCGAACCCGAGCAACAGACTCAAAGGTCTAAATAAGAAGGAGAAAAGAAACAAACATGGTTTCTCCTATGTCAATTCCAGCATGATAGTGTAGCAGAAAAAAGGTGGCCTATCTAGGTGTACCATTACAAGCATGCATAAGTTCTCAGGAGCGATAAAAGTAAGTGTCCCAATAATCCTTTCAACATGCTATGCTCCACTAAATAATCTCACATAAATCATCCACCTATGCATGTACAACAGATCCTCAAGTGGTGCTCTCCTACAAGTCATTTCATATTATCCCATCATGAAAGAAATTCCCACATGCAAGGTTGAGTGCTAAAATTCTATCCATACAACATCTCTAAGTCCCAACCATTATCAGATATCCATAATAGTACTTTTCATGTGATGCTCACAATTATTATTTTTTAAAGCATGCAGGTCCAAATAAAGGAATTACTCTAATATTCCTAGTGAGCATGTCAAAATAGAGGTAAACAACGACCACCCACCTGAAGTGCAACTGTCCAAGTCCGTACAGCTAGAAAATACCAAAACTTCAAATCCTTGCTTCCACAATTTCAGCACACCCGAAATATTTCTGGTATAGTACAAAGCTCACTAATTACACTTAGGCTCCCAATTATAGCACTAATAATCACATACAACCTCGAATTCTGAACTGTTAAATTATCACCTGCAGAAATTGCCCAGAAAATTCCAATAAAAATATCATGGCGATCCTCGCATCGATAGCTTCGCAACGGTACATTGCACGCCCAAATCCGAGTTCTGCACATCAAGATACAAATTCGGCAAGGGGGCACACTCATACAAAAATCTGTATTAAGGACAGATTACTGTTCACTGAGAAAACAGTAATTTTCACCTCGAAATAAAATTCACAAAAATCCAATAAAAATACGAGCGCGTTCCTTGCGATCCGTAGATGAAAAAGTTGTATAAGCTCGTTTCCGTCAGACGCTCGTGCGCAAAGATATGGCCGAAATACTCCGTTGCTGTCAAGTAAATCCACACAGAAGATGGGGTCACTGTTTGCCTCGGGATCCGTGCCAAAACCTCGAAACGGGAAAGTACGACCAAAACGAAAGATGAAGTCCTACCTCTTAGGAGTCTGCCGGTGCAAGAATCACAGGAAAATGATGTCGGGGTAGCCCAGGGGAGCAAAAGCACTATCGCTGCGCCGAAGAAGAACACTAGAAAGCAACGTCGCGCCGCACCGTAAAATGGGGAACCTCGGGATTCGTGCCTCCAAAACTCTTGAAACTTGGCAGGGAGATCAAGCACTTAGAGATGAAAAACTTTGCTTAAGGAAGCTCGGGGAGATCTTGCACAGGTTGGGAGAAAAAACCCTTTGAAATGGGCTCGGTTGGGTATTTATAGGCTGGAGAAAAACAATTGCCAAAATACCCAACGTATCCCTTTTTCCGGGCGCCCGAAATTTTTCTGGCGCACACAGTGCGGCCCGGCCCAGGATTTCCGGTCGCGCACAGTGCGGCCCGGTCCACCCTGCGGCCCAGTCTACTACTCCCCCGGCCCCGCTGCACCCGGAGCACCTGCGCCAACCAATGGCGACGCGACACGTGTCCCGGCAACCCGTGCACCGCGCACTTCGCGCCGTGGACCGCGCACGTCGCGGCTGACCCGGGCCGTACGGCCACCTGCCCCGCCGTACGGCCACCTGCCCCGGTCAATCACCTCCACCGATTGCGTGGACCGGGAGCACAGCACCGGACCAACCACCTCACGCCACGTGCCACCCGGTCTACCGTGCACCCGGCCCAAACTCCGTGGACCGCGTCTGCTGCGCCGGCCAACGGAAGAAGCGCCACGTGGCCCGCCTCCGGTGCACGACCCCCGCGGTGGACCGCGCTCCTGCCCGCGCCCTCAGCCGCCTGCCCGCGCCCTCAGTCGCCTGCCCGCGGCGGCGCCGCCGCCCGCCGACGCTGCCCGCCGCCGCCGGCCGCCGCCGGCGATCGCTGGCGACACTGTTCCGGCATGAACAGTAACCGGAAGCTCAAAATCATCAAGTAAATAGCCCATCTTGACCGTTTTCGCGCGCTGATTCCAAATCCGGCGTCCGTTTTGCCAAATTCCAATCCTAAAATTTGCCGGAGGCTCCCGGAAAGGTATTTTCAATCCGAATTCCACGCCGAGTCCAAATTTGACATCCGATTTGCGCGAAAACCCTTCTAAACATCCGACGGGGTCTTCCGGTTACCCAAGTGATCCAGTAAGGCTCGAGGTCCAACACTTGTGTCCAATCATGCACAACCACTTCCCGAAACATAGTACAGGCTCCCCCGAAGTCACCAATGACTCTACCACAGCTCTGCAGAGATCCAGGTCATCACATCCTCCCCCACTAAAAGAAAGTTTCGTCCTCGAAACTAAAATCGTTCCTCAACACGAAATCTCAACCACATAGAGGGGGGTAATTATCCGATCATCCGCCACTCAAGCTCCCCAAGCTGTCAAATACCTCCTCCAGGGACACGATACAATCCTCGGGTCTCTAACAAGAACAAAATAAGGGTGGGCACTCCAGGAATCCGTACTACCTCAACCAAATACAGCTGGACTAACCGCTCGAGCTACCAAGTAGTCCACATCGGTATACGCATCCGCTCCTCCTCAGCCTCAGTTAAGCCAACCACAAGTCCATCGGCACACTAGCTCGATCCAAGTACCTCTTTACTTCCCGTGATATCTAATGCAAGTCCCTCAACCACACCAGCCAAAAAGGCCACTCAACCACTGCGAAACATCCACCTCACGCACAAAATCAAAACCATAGAGGCGAAGACAACTCTCGAGCAACCCAGGTATACCAAAACCTCCGGGCCTGGCTTCCCACGAAAACCGTCCTGGCGGCATAATCAACCGCCGCGAAAAGAAGAAACCGAGCAGCAGCCCAACCCGTCCTAAGTGCCAAACCAGTCCCGCCACTAGGTTAAGACCATCAGGTCTACCGGTACTAACGAAGACTCAACTGCACCGGGCAGGACCAACCACACGCCCCTACGTGCCAAAGATCGGGAATATAAACCTCCCGAACACAAGGTAACCGTCCTACCCCTAACCCATGCAAGAAGTACAAGCACTACCCTCCAAGAGGGAAAACTCCCGTATCAAAAAGATACGAACCCAAAAGCCCGGAACAACTCAAACCTACCACCACACCGACCGCTGTAACCTATGCGCTCTGACAGTCTCAAAAATCCACTATCCTGGAGAAGAAATCGAGAATGCCTCATCCGACTGATCTGTCCTCCATCACCCGGCGCCAAGCGCCTCAATCAGAACTCGCCTCAGGCGGCAGATCCCAATCCAAAGGAACTACAATGCCACGCTCCATACCCGGCGCCTACTCCAATGAGGCGTCCTTAATCCGTACTGGAGGGACCCAACAAGTTAAAAGGTATCCTGGCGCAATCCACTCTCAGACACTCATATCCTACGCGCCCCGTCCCTCTATACATGGAGCGTGCAGTTCAGCAACTGCGTTAACTCTTGCCATAAAAGGCCTCCAAGGCTCCATACTCAATCCCACGAATCGGAATGACTCATCCAAAACTGGCTCACTCGATCGTCGCAATCCCACAGCTTACCCGCTGTCAACTATCCACCCTGCCTCGGTGCCCCAACACTAGACTTCGGCACGGAGGGGGCTACTCGCTACTCCGACAACTGTGCCACTGCGCTGCTCCGACAACTGTGTCACTGCGCTGCTGATCTGCCCCCCAACACTACTACCCTTCGGGTCCGGAACTCTCAGATCCCAATCTGGGTATTCGGCCCGAAACAACCAGCCCAGACCCAACTGCCGCACCAAGGTGCACCCGGGTCAGGGCCCAACGTCGGGGAGACACCGCTCACCACGACAAAACCGCAAATCAGCACACCCCAACACTCGACCCAATCTAGCGAAAGTCAAAGACATCCCCCTATTTTTGTAACTTTATGTTGTCTGCAGCCAACATAACTGTCCCACAAAAATAGGGTATGTCGATCCCTCTTCACTCACAGGAAGAGTCAAAACCAAATCACTGACTTTCGCAAAATGTCGCGTCTCTCACACCCTAACATCCTAGGGCCCGCCATAAGCCTAGGGTTTCCTAAGTCCCAACTGACCTATCCCTAAGCTCTGATACCAACTTAATCTGTCACGCCCCGGGTGTAAACCAGAACCCGGGCCCGCCAACAGATCCGCCGTGCACACAGAATTTTCTATGTACACGAAGCGCTGGTAACCTGCTCAGATAAGAAATAGCAATAAAAGAGCAATAAAAACAGAGCTGAACTAAAATCTAATACATCTCAGACTGAAGCTGGAAATAAAATACAATACATCTGTAAAAATGATACATCAGTCTCTCCCAGCTCACCAAAATAAATACAACCTGCTGGCAAAAGCCAGTCCCAAATGTAAAAGTACAACTGTCTGAGGAAACATAGGTATATCAACAGTCCAGCTAACCCGCTCATCCTGCCTCGAGATCTATCTACTCAGTCGTCATCTCTCCTCGACCCGCCGCTGAAAATCCAGCAGCACCCGCAGAAGACACTGCAAAACAAGGAAGAAGAAAAAGAAGAAGGAAGAATGGGGGTGAGAACTACTAGTAAACCAGTAGCCTCCCCTAGTGGGTAAAACCTCAAACTCTGACACACCTACTAGGTCTACCAGAGGCAAAAGGGGAAAGAAGAGTGGTAAGAAATAATGACTGCCAAAGAAATGAAACTACCACTACTATGCCTCTAAAACACAGTCCTAGACTGGAATATCCGTATGCGACCATAACCAACCGTCCCAGATGAACCCAATCTGTACCGTCCTCATCATCGGGCAAGTAAGCCGCGCCGATGTGATAGCAAAGCTCCTGCTGCCGCCCTCATCATCGGGCAAATAAGCCGCGCCGATGTGATAGCAAAACTGTCTATAACTGTCTGGCCCCGGCATCCGGAGGGGAACTCGAGGGGAGCGACCCACTCGAGGAAAGCACTACCGGGCAATAACCGCGCCGGTAAAATCCACATCAAAACACCACCGGGCAATAACCGCGCCGGTAAGATAAGTACCAAAAGCAGGAGTAGATCACAACTGTAAAGCCCCAGTGGAACACACCCTCCGCTAAAAGAAACACAGATCCCCCAATCTGATGCACAAATGAACATCCGGTCGATCGCCCAAAATCCGCGATCGCCGCAACACCCACAATCACAATCATGTCCTACATTCGACATCCGGTCAACCGCCTACTGTCCGCGGTAGCCGCTATAATCCCGCAACCCAGAATCAAACACAACCTATCACCGACCATCAGGTCCTCGCTACACTATCCCGAACCCCTGCTCGAACCCGAGCAACCAGACTCAAAGGTCTAAATAAGAAGGAGAAAAGAAAACAAACATGGTTTCTCCTATGTCAATTCCAGCATGATAGTGTAGCAGAAAAAGGTGGCCTATCTAGGTGACCATACAAGCATGCATAAGTTCTCAGGAGCGATAAAAGTAAGTGTCCCAATAATCCTATTCCAACATGCTATGTCCACTAAATTAATCTCACATAAATCATCCACCTATGCATGTACAACAGATCCTCAAGTGGTGCTCTCCTACAAGTCATTTCATATATCCCATCATGAAAGTAAATTCCACATGCAAGGTTGAGTGCTAAAATTCTATCCATACAACATCTCTAAGTCCCAACCATTATCAGATATCCATAATAGTACTTTTCATGTGATGGCTCACAATTATATTATTTTAAAGCATGCAGGTCCAAATAAAGGAATTACTCTAATATTCCTAGTGAGCATGTCAAAATAGAGGTAAACAACGACCACCCACCTGAAGTGCAACTGTCCAAGTCCGTACAGCTAGAAAATACCAAAACTCCAAATCCTTGCTTCCACAATTTCAGCACACCCGAAATATTTCTGGTATAGTACAAAGCTCACTAATTACACTTAGGCTCCCAATTATAGCACTAATAATCACATACAACCTCGAATTCTGAACTGTTAAATTATCACCTGCAGAAATTGCCCAGAAAATTCCAATAAAAATATCACGGCGATCCTCGCATCGATAGCTTCGCAACGGTACCTTGCACGCCCAAATCCGAGTTCTGCACATCAAGATACAAATTCGGCAAGGGGGCACACTCATACAAAAATCTGTATTAAGGACAGATTACTGTTCACTGAGAAAACAGTAATTTTCACCTCGAAATAAAATTCACAAAAATCCAATAAAAATACGAGCGCGTTCCTTGCGATCCGTAGATGAAAAAGTTGTATAAGCTCGTTTCCGTCAGACGCTCGTGCGCAAAGATATGGCCGAAATACTCCGTTGCTGTCAAGTAAATCCACACAGAAGATGGGGTCACTGTTTGCCTCGGGATACGTGCCAAAACCTCGAAACGGGAAAGTGCGACCAAAACAAAAGATGAATTCCTACCTCTTAGGAGTCTGCCGGTGCAAGAATCACAGGAAAATGATGTCGGGGTAGCCCAGGGGAGCAAAAACACTATCGCTGCGCCGAAGAAGAACACTAGAAAGCAACGTCGCGCCGCACCGTAAAATGGGGAACCTCGGGATTCGTGCCTCCAAAACTCTTGAAACTTGGCAGGGAGATCAAGCACTTAGAGATGAAAAACTTTGCTTAAGGAAGCTCGGGAGATCTTGCACAGGTTGGGAGAAAAAACCCTTTGAAATGGGCTCGGGTTGGGTATTTATAGGCTGGAGAAAACATTTGCCAAAATACCCAACGTATCCCTTTTTCCGGGCGCCCGAAATTTTTCGGGCGCACACAGTGCGGCCCGGCCCAGGATTTTCGGGCGCGCACAGTGCGGCCCGGTCCACCCTGCGGCCCAGTCCACTACTCCCCCGGGCCCCGCTGCACCCGGAGCACCTGCGCCAACCAATGGCGACGTGACACGTGTCCCGGCAACCCGTGCACCGCGCACGTCGCGCCGTGGACCGCGCATGTGGTTACCCGGATCTTTGCAGAGCGTCTACAGTGTGACCAGCAGCTTCCAGAAGCCCACGCGGCATGTCGGCGGTGTTCGTGCGCCAATTTGGACACAAGTGATGGACTCGGGGCTTAAATTGGATCACGTGGGTAACCGGAATACCCCGTCGGATGTTTAGAGGTGTCTTCGCGCAAATGGATATCAAATTTGGACTCGGCGTGAAATTCGGATTGAAAATACCTTTCCGGGAGCCTCCGGCAAATTTTAGGATTGGAATTTGGCAAAACGGACGCCGTATTTGGATTCAGCGCGCGAAAACGGTCAAGATGGGCTATTTACTTGGATTTTTCGGAGCTTGCTATAGTGTTTTTACTGTTCACGGCCGGAACAGTACTTTCCGGCGATCGCCGGCGCCGGCGGCGGCGGCGGGCAGCACCGGAGGGCGGCGGCGCGGCCTCGGGCAGGCGGAGCAGCGGCGGCGCGCGGCGCGGGCAGAGGCGCGGGCAGCGCGCAGGGCCGCGGGCAGGCGCGCGGTCCACGGCGGCGGCCGTGCACCAGGGCGCTGCCACGTGGCGGATGATGGTTGGGCGGCTCACAGCGCGCGGTCCACGGAGTTTCTTGGTGCACGGTGGACCGACAGGGTGACACGTGGCAGAATTTGATTGGCTCGGTGTGGTGCTCCCGGTCCACGAAAGCGGTGTAGCAGGTGCCGTACGCGACGTGCGGGGTGCGCGATGCACGGGCGGTGCACGGTGGTTGGGGCCACGTGGCGCGTCTCCATTGGGTGGCTCACGTGCACCGGGCGCAGCGAAAATTTCCCGGGACACGTTGGGTATTTTCTGAAAAGATTTTTCTGGATTTCCTTTAAGTTGCAACCCGAGGGCTCTTCAAGGGGATTTTCGACCCCTTCGAGACCTCAGCTCGAAGGGGAGGTGAGAGGAGATTTCTTCCCCATGAAGTGAGGATTAATCCTACCAAGTTTCAGATTTTAGGAGGCACGGATTTCGAGGTTTGGATTTTACGGCGCGGCGCGACGTTGCATTTCCTGTGTTCTTCTTCGGCGCAGCTGCAGTGTTTTAGCTCCCCTGGTCTACCCCGAGCTCCTTCTTCTGTGATTCTTGCGCCGAAAGACTCCTAACAGGTAGGGCTTCAACTTTGATTTTGATCGCGCATTCTGATTTTGCTTCTTTGGCTCGGATCCCGAGGTAACAATGGTCCCCTTTTTCTGTGAGGAATGTGAGGACAGCATCGGAGTATTTTGGCCATATCTTCGCGCACGAGCGTCTGACGGAGACGAGCTTATACAACTTTTTCATCTACAGATCGCAAGGAACGCGCTCGTATTTTTCTTGGAATTTCTTGAGATTTATTTCGAGGTGAAAATCACTGTTTTCTCAGTGTACTGTGTGCAGTCTTTTTCCACAGTTTGTTGTTTGGATTACCACCTTGCCGAATTTATAACTTGTCTTACCGAACTCAGATTTGGACGTGCAAGCTACCGTTGCGAAGCTATCGACGCGAGGATCGCTGTGGTATTTTTCTGGGAATTTTCTGGGCACTTTCTGCAGGTAAAAATTTAGCAGTTTTGGGACAGATATTGTATGTGATTATAAGAGCATTATTTGGGAGCCTAAGTGTGTTTAGTGGATTTTGTATTGTACCAGGAGTGTTACGGGTGTGCTGAACTTGTTGGAGCAAGGGTTTGAAGTTTTTGGGTATTTTCAGCTGTACGGATCCGAACAGTTCGCACTTTAGGTGGGTGGTTGCTTTACTCCTCTTTTCTGATATACCCACTAGGAATATTAGAGTGATACCCTTTATTTGGACATGTTGAATGGTCACCTAATGGACATGCATGCTTAACTAAATAATTGTGAGCCTATCTTATGGAAAATATGTTATATTGAGAACTTGATATGTTGGAACTTATACATGCTTTATGGACATCGTTTTAGCATTTAACCTTGCATAAGGGGGGGGGATGTACTTTCATATGGTGATACTATGAGATGTCTTGCGGAAGGGTACCACTTGAGGATATTTTTGGACAGGCATAGGGGATGGTTTATATGAGAATGATTAGCAGATTATGGACAGGTGTGGTCGGATTATGATTTTAGCATGATGATTATACCCAGGTGAAGCTATTAATTATACACTGGTCGAACCACTATTTGTCACTTTTTCTCCTATCTTTTTTGAGGACATAGGCTGGCTTATTTGGACATTTTGTAGGGCCATTTCTTATCGCTACACTTTATGTTGGGATTTGTTTTAGAAGAAACCCTATTTGCTTCTTCTCCCCCTATTCTTTAGTCAGGTGACTATGTGTTGCTCGAGTTTGAGCAGGGGATTGGCATTGTGTAGCCGGGGCCTAGATTTTAGCTTCTGGGGTATTATGGCTGCCGCGGATAGTAGGCGGTGGACCAGATATCATTGTGGGACATGTTTGTGATCATGGGTGTTGTTGTGAACCCCTACTTTTGATTACCCTCTAGGCATTGGAGTAGCTTCTATGATTAGAAGGCTGATTAGTAAATTGTGGGCTTGGGCATGCATTTTAGACAGGCACAGGCTATCTTTTATTTACTACTCTTATACTTTTACCAGCATGCTTAAGCAAGGTAAGATTTTATCGATATCTGCTTTATTTTTATGTATACCATCTTGGGACATTTGCATGCTTGTATGGTCACCTAGATAGGCCACCTTTTTCTGCTACACTATCATGCTGGAATTGACATAGGAGAAACCCTTTTTTTTTGTTATTCTTTTCTCCTTTCATTTGAGGCTCAGGGTATTTGCAGCTCGTGCGCGAGCAGGTGGATAGGATAGTGTAGTCAGGTTCTTGGGTTTTGGGACAGGCAGGGTATTGCGGCAACCGCGGACATTGGGCGGTTGACCGGAGATTTCTTATGCATCAGATTGGGTATCAGGTCTCTTGTGGATGGATTTCCCACGGTTTGTCTATCTTGCATCGGGTTGAGATCGGGTCTTTCTTTAGTGGATGGGTTTTCCCACTTTGATCAGAGTCATGATCCAGTCCTGCTGATTTATGATACTTGGGTTACTGAGATACTTTTCCTCGTGTGGGTCGCTCCCCACGAGTGCCACTCCGGAGTAGGCTTTCCACGGTGCAGAGCGCCGGGCACCATGCTGGGTTTTGAGTCCTTGGGACTCCTTTGCTTCGGTGTTATGCGTAGGCTGGCATACCCGTCGCGGCAGAGCAGGCAGTACCAGTGTTTACTGGTGGTTAGATTGGGTTATTCTGGCAGACATTTATTTTCTGATGCATACATTTAGCTATTCTATTAGCTTGGCATTTTTAGAGGCATTCCAGTGGTAGCTTTTCATCAGGAGTCTTATTCTTTTTAGCATACAGCCTTTGTTTCCTTTTGCCTCTGGTAGACCTAGTGGGCGTGTCAGAGTTTGAGGTTTTACCCACTAGGGGAGGCTACTGGTTTACTAGTAGTTCTCACCCCCATTCTTCTTTCCTCTTTTTCTTCTTCCTTGTTTTGCAGAGTCTTCTGCGGGTGCTACTGGACTTTCAGTGGCGGGTCGAGGAGAGAGGACGGCTGAGTAGATAGATCTCGAGGCAGGATGAGCGTGTTAGCTGGACTGTTGGTGTACCCAGGTTTTCCTCAGACGGTTGTACTTTCACTTTTGGGACTGGCTTTTGCCAGCAGGTTGTATTTATTATTTTGTGAGCTGGGAGAGACTGATGTATCATTTATACAGATGTATTGTATTTTATTTCCAGCTTCAGTCTGAGATGTATTAGTTTTAGTTCAGCTCTGTTTTTATTGCTCTTTTATTATATCTTTTATATCTGAGCAGGTTGTTGACGCTTCGTGTACACGGGAAATACCGTGTGCACGGCGGATCTGTAGACGGGCCCGGGTTCTGGTTTACACCCGGGGCGTGACAGATTAAGTTGGTATCAGAGCTTAGGGATAGGTCAGTTGGGACTTAGGAAACCCTAGGCTTTTGGCGGACCCTAGGATGTTAGGGTGTGAGAGACGCGACATTTTGCGAAAGTCGGTGATTTGGTTTTGACTCTTCCTGTGAGTGAAGAGGGATCGACATACCCTATTTTTGTGGGACAGTTATGTTGGCTGCAGACAACATAAAGTTACAAAAATAGGGGGATGTCTTTGACTTTCGCTAGATTGGGTCGAGTGTTTGGGATGTGCTGATTTGCTGTTTGTCGTGGCGAGCGGTGTCTCCCCGACTTTGGGCCCTGACCCGGGTGCACTTGGGTGCAGCAGTTGGGTCTGAGCTAGTTGTTTCGGGCCGGATACCAGATTGGAGTCAGAGAGCTCCGGACCCAGGTGACAGGATTGTCAGAGGCTTTTCAGCGGCAGAGTGAGCGAGCATCTGGTTTTGTGACACAGTCGTCGGAGCGGCGGGCAGCTCGACAGTGCTTCCTTCTGAGACCACCCGATTGCAGTATCCTCAAGGGCGAGGATTTCTGTGGTACTGATGGAGTGAGTAGCCCCTTGTGCCAATGTTTAGTGCCGAGGCGCCGAGGCAGGGTGGATAGTTGACAGCTGATGAGCTATGGGACACCAATGATCAGTTGAGCCAGTTTCGGCAGATAAACCATCCCGATTCTTAGGATTAAGTTTGGAGCCTCTTGGGGTAGAATCGTGGTTGGTGATGATGGAGAGACTCTTTGGCAGCCTCCTGGTGTCTAAAGGGTGTACGCAGTTGTCGAACTGCGCGTTCTATGATTTGAGGAAC
This sequence comes from Tillandsia fasciculata, assembly GCA_029168755.2. Classification (NCBI taxonomy): domain Eukaryota; kingdom Viridiplantae; phylum Streptophyta; class Magnoliopsida; order Poales; family Bromeliaceae; genus Tillandsia; species Tillandsia fasciculata. The sequence continues at coordinate 26,456,678 of CM054936.1, read as the reverse complement.
GAGGCGCATAGGATATGCGTGGCTGAGAGTGGATTGCGCCAGGATACCTTTCCGTTTGTTCGGACCCTCTTTTGCAGGTTTTGGATTTTGGGGTGCTTCGATGGTGGAGGCAGTGTTTATGGAGCTGGCGCTGCAGTTCTTTTGGATGGGTATCTGCTGTCAGAGGCAAGTTCTGGATAGAGGCGCTTGATGCCAGATGATGGAGGATAGATCGGCCGGCAGAGACATTTTCGTTTTCCCTTCCTTGTTGGTGGATATCCTTGTGGGTGGATTATGTAAGTTTATCCCAGGGGGATGTTAACCTGTGTGTTTGATAATTGGCATGTTTGGGGTGCAATAGACGTGATTGAGGGGTGAGCTTAGTAAGGATAATTGTATAAGGAATTGCATGAATCAATTGTGCTTGGTCGTATGACGATGATATCCAGGTGGATTTTTGAGACATCAGGGGTTGGGTGGACCCCGATGACAGCAACAGCCCTTTTATCAGAATGGCGCAGCGGTAGCGTGGATTGGCTGTCTGCGAGAGACCACATTCGGCACCTCAGTGTGAGCATGGACAGAGGTCGTGCTCCCTTTGTGATTGGTCTAGATATTTTGGCAGGCTGAGCGACGACCACTTGTATCGAGTGGATGAATCTGTGCCGCCCGGTTGGAGGGCGCCACGGTAGTGGATTGAGTTGTCACGGGTATGATTTCATCACAGCAGTCGGAGTTAGAGCATAATGCATTCCTGCATGGACTAGAGGTAGAGTCGTTACCACATGCACTTGAGGTACCGGTTACTGTTGGCATTGTGCAAGTGGGGGAGGCTTGTGGATCATGTCCAGTGTAGCAGAGGCCGTGAGTTATGCCGGCAGACATATTGGTGTTTGTGGCAGCTTGGTGTTTGACCCAGTGCTTGGGATTGGTTGGCGTAGTGCCACAGGATGTTTGACTGTCGAGAGAAAGGACTTTGATTTTCTGCAAGGCAGATAATGGAAGGCAATTTGTTTGTTGAGACTGTTAGAGCACACAGGTTACAGCGACAGTGTGAGAGGTGCCTACGGCGACAGCGGGACTTAAGGATATCCCTATTGCTCGTGAGATCCCGGGTGTGAGACCACCTGAGCCGATGATTATGCCGCCAGAAAGGGAGATTAAGATTGTGGTTGACGTGGTTCTGGAAACCGCGCCAACTTCATAGCACCTCGTTGGATATCGCCTTTAGAGCTGCGGGAGTTGATGGCATAGGTGCGGGGATCTGATGGATCGAGGGTCTGTTTGACCTAGTGCTACGTCGTTGATACACGACGGTGAGAGCCCTTTGTGATTGGAGCCCAGTCAGGTCCAGGTATTATTTAGGGCCTTTTGATGGAGTTCTGCCCCGGCAGTTGATCGATTATGATGCCTGCACCAGTTTGGATTTACAGCTGAGTATTTCGCCAAGATGGCGTACAGGAGACGCTAGGGGCATTATGAGTACAGTGAAGCCAATGGAATGACTAATGCCTTGTTGCCTTTAAGATTGAGGAACTCTGTTTTCCAGTGGGACTTGAACGGATTGATAGCGGCATTCTTTAGGGATATTTTGGCTTTACCCCCTCCCTGAGTGATTTAGAGCTTGTGGAGCATTTGTAGATGCTGTGGCAAGGTCTGTGAGGAAGAAGCTTTATGCCAAGTCGTTGTGGTACAAGTTTTAGCTTCGAGAGCATGTCTTCCTGGATTGCCTATTCAAGCCATAGGGGCGACTGTGGAAATCCGGCCAAAATGGATGTTATTTAAGACTGGCCGAGATCGACGGTTATTGTTGGGGTGAGGAGCTTTTGGACCGGATAGTGCTAGCAGAGCCTGATGATCAGATGACGAGTTTGGTACCAGCGCCGATTTTAACCTAGTCAGTGGTGGGAGATGGATTTGTGAGTTATAGTGATACCTCCCATAGTGGCTGTAGAGCTATCATTGGATTTTGTCGAGCATCCTGTATCACCCCGACAGGGCCGCTGTGGTGGCGGATACCTGGAGCAGAAGAGCTTTGGGGTTGAGTTTGTTGATTCTATATTGGCGCTGTGTGGGGCCATCTTGGTGTACAGGGTTTGAGTTTGTGTCCTAGAGGATCTCTTTTGATTAGAGGCTGCGGCTGAGCAATCCACTTGGGTGGTTGAGTTTTGAGGGCGACCGAGTGTGAACCCCTGCTTGTTTGGGCCCCTTTTCTGTGCAGGTGTTGTGTGGATGTGTTTCGGGTCGCTTTGGTTGAGTTGGCTCTTGGGAGTGATTCTTGAGCATGTTGCTCGGGCTGTTCGTTCCTTTCCCCAGTCTTTTGTTGGAGTTCTTGAGGTTTTTCTGCGTCTCAGCTCAGGAGTGTTATGCTTTGGACCCCTCGCCCGTGATTGACTCGCTTCTTTTGAGCCCTATGAGAGTTTGGTGTACGAGGGACGCCCGTTGCGAATTCCGGCTCGTGTGGTGAGGGAATTGCGCAATCGGGCTTTGCCGTTCTGGTTGTTGCTGTTGTGGTTGTTGCGGAGTAATCACGGGGAGTGATAGGTGACTTGGGAGCTGGAGACGGCGGTGTTGAGTTTTGACCCCTGGTTTTTGAGACTCCTTGGGAGTTGCTTTAGTTTCGAGGACGAAACTTTCTTTTAGTGGGGGAGGATGTGGTGACCCGGATCTTTGCAGGGCTTCTACAGTGTGACCGGCAGCTTCTGGAGGCCTACGGGGCATGTCGGCGGTGTTCGTGCGCCAATTTGGACACAAGTGATGGACTCGGGGCTTAAATGGATCACGTGGGTAACCGGAAGACCCCGTCGGATGTTTAGAAGTGTTTTCGCGCAAATCGGATATCAAATTTGGACTCGGCGCGAAATTCGGATTGAAAATACCTTTCCGGGAGCCTCCGGCAAATTTTAGGATTGGAATTTGGCAAAACGGACGCCGTATTTGGATTCAGCGCGCGAAAACGGTCAAGATGGGCTATTTACTTGGATTTTTCGGAGCTTGCTACAGTTTTTACTGTTCACGGCCGGAACAGTACTTTCCGGCGATCGCCGGCGCCGGCGGCGGCGGCGGGCAGCACCGGCGGGCGGCGGCGCGGCCTCGGGCAGGCGGAGCAGCGGCGGCGCGCGGCGCGGGCAGGGCGCGGGCAGCGCGCAGGGCCGCGGGCAGGCGCGCGGTCCACGGCGGCGGCCGTGCACAGGGCGGTGCCACGTGGCGGATTTTGGTTGGGCGGCTCACAGCGCGCGGTCCACGGAGTTTTTGGGTGCACGGTGGACCGACGGACACGTGGCAGCATTTGATTGGCTCGGTGTTGTGCTCCCGGTCCACGCAACGGTGGAGCAGGTGCCGTACGCGACGTGCGGGCGTGAGCCGTGCGCGGTGCACGGGCGGTGCACGGTGGTTGGGGCCACGTGGCGCGCCTCCATTGGTGGCTCACGTGCACCGGGCGCAGCGAAAGGTTTTTTCTGGATTTTTTTTCCCTTAAGTGCATCCGAGGGCTCTTCAAGGGGATTTTCGACCCCTTCGAGGCCTCAGCTCGAAGGGGAGGTGAGAGGATGATTTCTTCTCCATGAAGTGAGGATTAATCCTACCAAGTTTCAGATTTTCGGGTGGCACGGATTTCGAGATCTCGATTTTACGGCGCGGCGCGACGTTGCATTTTCTGTGTTCTTCTTCGGCGCAGCAGCGGTGTTTTAGCTCCCCTGGTCTACCCCGAGCTCCTTCTTCTGTGATTCTTGCGCCGTTGACTCCTAACAGGTAGGGCTTCATCTTTCATTTTGATCGCGCATTCTGATTTTGCTTCTTTGGCTCGGATCCCGAGGTAACAATGGTCCCCTTTTTCTGTGAGGAATGTGAGGACAGCATCGGAGTATTTTGGCCATATCTTCGCGCACGAGCGTCTGATGGAGACGAGCTTATACAACTTTTTCATCTACAGATCGCAAGGAACGCGCTCGTATTTTTATTGGATTTTCGTGAGATTTATTTCGAGGTGAAAATCACTGTTTTCTCAGTGTACAGTGCGCAGTCTTTTTCCACAGTTTGTTGTTTGGATCACCACCTTGCCGAATTTTTATCTTGACTTACCGAACTCTGATTTGGGCGTGCAAGGTACCGTTGCGAAGCTATCGACGCAAGGATCGCCGTGATATTTTTCTTGGAATTTTCTGGGCACTTTCTGCAGGTGATAATTTAACAGTTTCGAATCCGAGGTTGTATGTGGTTATAAGAGCATTATTTGGGAGCCTAAGTGTATTTAGTGATTTTGTATTGTACCAGGAGTATTGCGGGTGTGCTGAACTTGTTGGAGCAAGGGTTTGGAGTTTCTGGTATTTTCAGCTGTACGGACCGGACAGTTCGCACTTCAGGTGGGTGGTTGCTTTACTCCTCTTTTCTGATATACCCACTAGGAGTATTAGAGTGATTCCCTTTATTGGACATGTTGAATGGTCACCTAATGAACATGCATGCTTAACTAAATAATTGTGAGCCTATCTTATGGAAATATGTTATATTGAGAACTTGATATGTTGGAACTTATACATGCTTTATGGACATCGTGTTAGCATTTAACCTTGCATAAAGGGGGGGGGAAATGTACTTTCATATGGTGATACTGTGAGGTGTCTTGCGGAAGGGTACCACTTGAGGATATTATTGGACAGGCATAGGGGATGGTTTATATGAGGATGATTAGCAGATTATGGACAGGTGTGGTCGGATTATGATTTTAGCATGATGATTATACCCAGGTGAAGCTATTAATTGATACACTGGTCGAACCACTATTTGTCACTTTTCTCCTTTCTCTCCTGAGGACATGGGCTGGCTTACTTGGACATTTTGTAGGGCCATTTCTTATCGCTACACTTTATGTTGGGATTTGATTTAGAAGAAACCTATTTGCTTCTTCTCCCCCTATTCTTTAGTCAGGTGACTATATGTTGCTCGGGTTTGAGCAGGGGATTGGCATTGTGTAGCCGGGGCCTAGATTTTAGCTTCTGGGGTATTATGGCTGCCGCGGATAGTAGGCGGTGAACCAGATATCATTGTGGGACATGTTTGTGATCATGGGTGTTGTTGTGAACCCCTACTTTTGATTACCCTCTAGGCATTGGAGTAGCTTCTATGATTAGAAGGCTGATTAATAAATTATGGGCTTTGGGCATGCATTTTAGACAGGCACAGGCTATCTTTTATTTACTACTCTCGTACTTTTATCAGCATGCTTTAGCAAGGTAAAAACATATCGACATTGCTTTATTTTATGTTTATCATCTTGGGACATTTGCATGCTTGTATGGTCACCTAGATAGGCCACCTTTTTCTGCTACACTATCATGCTGGAATTGACATAGGAGAAACCCCTTTTGTTATTCTTTTCTCCTTTCATTTGAGGCTCAGGGTATTTGCAGCTCGTGCGCGAGCAGGTGGATAGGATAGTGTAGTCAGGTCCTCGGTTTTGGGACAGGCAGGGTATTGCGGCAACCGCGGACATTGGGCGGTTGACCGGAGGTTTCTTATGCATCAGATTGGGTATCAGGTCTTTCTTTCGTGGATGGATTTCCCACGGTTTGTCTATCTTGCATCGGGTTGAGATCAGGTCTTCCTTTGGTGGATGGGTTCTCCCACTTTGATCAGAGTCATGATCCAGTCCTGCTGATTTATGATACTTGGGTTACTGAGATACTTTTCCTCGTGTGGGTCGCTCCCCACGAGTGCCACTCCGGAGTAGGCTTTCCACGGTGCAGAGCGCCGGGCACCAGGTTGGGTTTTGAGTCCTTGGGACTCCTTTGCTTCGGTGTTATGCGTAGGCTGGCATACCCGTCGCGGCAGAGCAGGCAGTACCAGTGGTTACTGGTGGTTAGATTGGGTTAGTCTGGCAGACATTTACTTTCTGATGCATACATTTAGCTATTCTATTAGCTTGGCATTTTTAGAGGCATTCTAGTGGTAGCTTTTCATCAGGAGTCTTATTCTTTTTAGCATACCGCCTTTGTTTCCTTTTGCCTCTGGTAGACCTAGTGGGCGTGTCAGGGTTTGAGGTTTTACCCACTAGGGGAGGCTACTGGTTTACTAGTAGTTCTCACCCCCATTCTTTTTCCTCTTTTTCTTCTCCCTTGTTTTGCAGAGTCTTCTGCGGGTGCTACTGGACTTTCAGTGGCGGGTCGAGGTGAGAGGACGGCTGAGTAGATAGATCTCGAGGCAGGATGAGCGTGTTAGCTGGACTGTTGGTGTACCCAGGTCTTCCTCAGACGGTTGTACTTTCACTTTTGGAACTGGCTTTTGCCAGCATGTTGTATTTATTATTTTTGTGAGCTGGGAGAGACTGATGTATCATTTATACAGATGTATTGTACTTTATTTCCAGCTTCAGTCTGAGATGTATTAGTTTTAGTTCAGCTCTGTTTTTATTGCTCTTTTATCATATCTTTTATATCTGAGCAGGTTGTTGACGCTTCGTGTACACGGGAAATACCGTGTGCACGGCGGATCTGTAGACGGGCCCGGGTTCTGGTTTACACCCGGGGCGTGACAAAGAGCCTTGGTAGTACACCTCTCAAGACGACAGCATCAAGGAGCAGCAATTCTTCATGCAAGACGCTCTCACCTAGGAAATCAACTTCACGACCATTACCGACGTACTCCAAAAAGGTTTGGGTGCGCAAAGGTGAAATCTTTCCCTGTCTTGCTACCAATGTTTCTTTGCATGCATATGATGGTTCGTCTTGGTACCTGGATAGCGGGTGTTCCCGTCATATGACCGGCGATAAAAACTGTTTTCAAACATTTGAGAAAAACTCCGGAGGACTTGTTGTTTTCGGAGATGGTCGGTCTTCCAAAATTGTTGGAAAGGGAACGGTAGCTATTCCAGATGGCCCGGTTCTAGATAATGTGTTATTTGTTCATGGCCTTAAGACTAACCTCATAAGCATAAGTCAACTTTGTGATAGTGGTTATTCAGTTAATTTTTCATCTGATAAATGCACTGTAACTGACATGAACCATGCTTTCTTTTTAAAGGGGGTTAGATCAGAAAACAATTGTTATGTAGTTCCTTCTAAGATTTCTGAAAAATGTAACCTAGCATCTTTGAAAAATGAAACACTTTGGCATGAAAGGCTAGGTCACATAAACTTTAAGGAACTTGCTAGAATTTCAAATAAAGATGTGGTCAAGGGGGTTCCGAAACTTTCTTTTGAACAAAACCTTGTGTGTGGCGGTTGCCAAAAGGGAAAACAGTCTAGGACTGCACACAAGAACTTGAACCACATAGGTACAAAACGGCCTTTGGAACTTTTGCATATGGACTTAATGGGGCCAACTCGTCAACCATCTCTGGGAGGTAAATGGTATATTTTCTTGTTGGTTGATGATTTTCTAGATATACTTGGGTAGCATTTCTAAAAGAAAAAGCTGATACTTTTGATTCTTTTCTCGAAATCTGCAATCGTATTATGATTGAAAAGAATGAAAGGATTACTCGAGTTAGGAGTGATAGAGGTGGGGAATTCATAAATTCCAAATTCATTGATTTTTGCACTTCTAACGGCATTAAACATGAATTCTCTGCACCTTACACACCTCAACAAAATGGTGTAGTCGAGCGCAAAAACAGGGTCGTACAGGAGATGGCACGTGTTATGCTTCATAGCCGGAACTTACCTTTATATTTTTGGGCTGAAGCGGTGAACACTGCTGTCTATGTTATCAATCGAGTGTATTTGCGCCCGGGGACTTTGAATACACCATATGAACTATGGTTTTGTAGAAAACCTAACATCAAATATTTTCGCATCTTTGGGAGTCGGTGTTTTATTTTACGTGATCGCGAAAATCTTGGAAAATTTGACTCTCGAAGTGACGAAGGGATTTTCTTAGGTTATTCTACAAACAGTAGAGCATATCGAGTTTTTAACTTAGAATCTAAGACGATCGTAGAATCGATAAATGTTAAGGTAGATGAAGCTTTTCATTTTGAATCTGAAAAATCTACCCTCGATATCTCTCTTGATGATGATACACCTGCTAATGCATCTTCTTCTAACAATTCTTTCGATAATAATGTTGATGCATCTAACGGTTCTTCAAGCTTATCTGATGTGCAGGAATCATCTCGTGTACCTCCGCCTACTCCTCTACCTCAAACGTTACGCATCTCCAAGGATCACCCTGAATCGAACATAATTGGAGATCCACAAGAAGGAGTTAGAACACGGAGACAATTGGTTTGCGGATTTGCATGCTATGTATCTCAAATCGAACCAAAGAATGTTGATGAAGCTCTCCAAGATGATTATTGGATTAAAGCAATGCAGGAAGAGCTCCATCAATTCGAGCGAAACAAAGTCTGGGAATTGACGAAGCCTCCGAAGCAACACAATGTGATAGGTACCAAATGGATCTTCAAGAACAAGAAAAACGAAGAAGGTACTATCATCAGGAACAAAGCAAGGTTAGTTGCTCAAGGCTATTCTCAAGTAGAAGGTATAGACTTTGATGAAACTTTCGCCCCTGTAGCTAGACTCGAGTCCATTCGTATATTGTTTGCGATCGCTTGTCATTTTAAAATCAAATTATTTCAAATGGACGTTAAGAGCGCCTTTTTAAATGGATTTTTAAATGAGGAAGTTTATGTAGCTCAACCGAAAGGTTTTGTGGATCATAAACTACCTAACCATGTTTTTCGTCTGAAAAAGGCTCTTTACGGTCTGAAACAAGCACCGCGAGCATGGTACGAAAGGTTGACAAAGCACCTTTTGGAAAAGGGCTACACTCGAGGGGGAGCTGACAGGACTCTCTTTGTGAAGCATTATCAAAACAATTTCATAGTTGCTCAAATCTATGTCGATGACATTGTTTTTGGAGCAACGAGAGATAATGATGCTTCTAAATTCGCGGAGACCATGGAAAGCGAATTTGAGATGTCCATGATGGGCGAATTGAATTATTTTCTTGGATTACAAGTTAAACAAAACGATGAAGGAATTCACTTGTGTCAATCCAAGTATGCACTGGAGTTGGTCAAAAAGTTTGATCTTGAAAATTCTAAGGATTTTCCGACTCCAATGGGAACTAGCCATAAGGGACTTGGAAGTGAATCACAAAGTGAGAATGTAGACGAGAAACTGTACCGCAGTATGATTGGAAGTCTACTATATCTCACGGCTAGTCGCCCGGATATATCCTTCAGTGTTGGGATTTGTGCGAGATATCAATCAGCACCGAAGGAGGTTCACCTGAAAGCGGTGAAACGGATCATCCGGTATATCAAAGGTACAATCAATTTCGGAATTTGGTATCCTATGGGAACGACTTTGGATATTGTTGGATACTCAGATGCCGATTGGGCTGGATCGGTGGATGACCGGAAAAGCACGAGTGGTGCATGCTTCTATCTTGGCCACTGCCTTGTTGCATGGCACAGTAAAAAGCAGAACTGCATAGCACTCTCGACTGCCGAAGCGGAGTACATTTCTGCAGGAAGTTGTTCAACCCAATTGATTTGGATGAAAAGCGTGTTGAGCGATTTCCGGATTTCAACATCTTCGGTAACCATTTTATGTGACAACACTAGTGCTATTAACATTTCTAAAAACCCTGTGTTGCACTCTAGAACAAAACATATTGAACTTAGATATCATTTTCTTAGAGAGCTAGTTGAATCAAACATTCTTCAACTGTCATATATTTCAACTGAGGATCAATTAGCCGACATCTTAACAAAACCTTTGGATCAAAAACGTTTTATTCACTTGCGTAAAGCAATTGGCATGCTTTCCTTGAAATAAACTCTTTTGAAACCTTTGCTTAGATTAGGTTTTGTTTTTGTTCTTGTTTTTGTTTTGTTCTTTATCTATGTTCTGTACATAGCACATTAATTGAGCATAAATCATAATTGACTTTAATTGCATCCTTTTATGCATTTAGAAATTTATTATGCTTTTGATGTCATAATATTTCAATGTTGCAATGATCATTTACGTTAATTAAACCATCTTTAAGTGATCAAAGTCAATTTCTCTCTCAATGATCTCTTGGTATAGTCATTATCATATTTGATTGCTTAGTCGAGTATGAATTCGAGATCAATGGTTTGGTTGAATACTTTATATATTAAATAATTGATAGCCAATTGAGGGGGAGTCAATGAAATGTGAAATGCTCAAAAGATGTGGAAAGAGTTACATCCCAATGAGGAGTGTGAAAACTACCACCACATGGAGAAAATGAAAGAAAAAGATACTCCATGAATGAAAAGCAAACTTTTGTTTGAAAAATTGTTGATGAAACTCATATTGAAATACTTGACTCAGTCGTATTTCATGGTTGGTATAAGGTGGGATTTTTGATTTAAGATGCTCAAAGAGCCACTCCTTCAACAGATTGTCTAGATATATTATCTAACTTATCTGGGATTTCAAACATCTATTGATCTTGGTACTTCATTTTCTTTACTGAAATTGATGATTTGATAAAGACATTACACATAAGATCAGGATAGATGTAATTGAAGTTGTTCAACTTTAAGTGTTTTAACTTTCGTAAATTTTCGTTTCATTTTTGGATATTTTTGATAGATTTTTCATAATCTATTTCTTGTTGTATGAAACGATGTCATTTGTTTAAAGTTGACATGATAAAGTGCTTACATACTTTTTCTGGATTTTATTGTATTTTTCTTAATTTTTCTGAAGAAAAAGGTGTAGCCGATCCGGATCGTGGCAAGTGATCCGGATCCCGAACGCAGGATTTTTCCTGCGTGTGGCCGATCCGGATCACATTCTCGGCCGATCCGGATCACGGCTAGGGTTCTATATAGAAACTTTCAGATTCGAGATTTCTTTACCCTAATTTCTGGTTTTCAAGCTTCTAGAGTTTCTCTCTCTAGATTTCTTGCTTCCTGGTGCTTCAAAACTCAAAGTTCTTCGGATTCAAGTAAGTTTTCATGATCAAAACTCGGTTTTTCACAGTTTTTATGGTTTTTCATCAAACGTGAGTTGAAAAGTTGGAATTTTTCGTTTGTGAATGGTTTTTGATCAAATTTCTTTTGAAATAAGAACTCTGGGTCAATTAGTTTTGCTTTTATGCTGGGATTTCACTTGATTAACGATTTTTAGGCTTCGATTTCTAAAAATTCGGTTTTAGGGCATAAAAGAGGAATTTTTGTAAATCATGGATTTGATCTATTTTTAAAATTCTTTTTGGAAAACTAATTTGATTCTTGGCTTCTCTCTATGATTATGAGTGTCTAGGTACAATGTTTCAAATTTTTCAAAATTGACAATTTTTCATATGTTCTTGAGTTGATTTTCACAGGACACTTTCTTAAACTCAAAGCACTAGAATCAATGGCATTCTCCTGGTTGATTCTGTTACTGGTCGCAATGATGCCCGGGAGCTCATCTGTTAAAAAGAACCAGGAGTCTCAACTCGAGACAAACCAAACGAAGCCAATGAAGACAGCTCAGATTACGATACGGAAGAATGGGAAGAATTCTTCAAGGATGTTCAGCGAAAAATTGATGAAGAGGACAGGACATTCACCAAAGGAAAAAGACTTATGAAATCTGCCTCCACGACCAAACAATATACAAGAAGAAGAAATGTTCAAAGAAGTACGAGTCAGCATAGTGGGCCTCTCACCAGAGCACGCTCACTTTCTGGAATTCTGCAAACTGAATCTCCATGGACTGCAGGACCAGATGCACCATCTGCATCTAGACAGCGTCCATCTTACTCAAAGACACGGACAACTGAGACAGAGATTTTGGAATCGATTTGTCAAGAACAACACCGACTCTCTGCTACACAAGAAAGAATATCGAAAGAGCTTCAGCAGATCTCTTCTGAACACAAGAAGATCAAGAAGAAGTACTCAAATTTTAAGAATTTGCTTAAAGGGATTTTGAGCAAGCTGAGCTGTACTAGTTCAGATTCTTCAGACTGAGCAGCACCTTCTGTTCACTTTATCTACTTTAGTTCTTAGCTTTCACAGGACGTCGTTTTCCTCTTTGTTTAGTTTAGTTCTCAGTTTGTGCATACTTTTAGAACTCTATTTTTTTTGTTACTCTCCTTACATATTGTAGCTCATGCTACGTTTTGGCTTGTTTTTGTGACAAAAAGGGGGAGAGAGTTAGAGAAAACAATGAACAATGATGAACTTTGAACAATGATTGTGAATATCGATGATATCAAGGTAAGTATGAATCTCAACTCAACTTTGGTTTTCTTTTGTGATTTGTGACATGCTTCTATACTAACTATTCGACTAACTATTTGGGCATGTAATATGACTAACAAGTTGATGTTGGACTAACATACTTTGACATTTGGTTTTCGACTGCTTAGAAGATATGTTGGTTTTAACTATGTTTCTTTCACATATCTGATTCTTTTAAATGTCATGATGAGATAAACTCTATCTCTGTACTTGGTTTTGTATGTTCCAATTCTTGAGGTATCTAACGATTTTGTTTGTCAAGAATGTTTTCTGTGTGCAGAGGTTACAGATGTCTAAGTCTAGAGTCTGTCTTAGGAGTTTATCTCATGTATTTAATTTCTGGAACTCTTTTGTAAATTTTTGTTGTATGGTGATAGCAACAAAAATATCTTTTTGAATTTTCTTTGTGGATTTGTGTTTTGTCACGAAACCGCCAAAGGGGGAGATTGTTACGGAATTTGAGTTGGCGTATTTCGTGAATGTATTAAGTCTTGAAGATTGAAGATGAAGAAACTTTGGATCGTATACCTCAATCTCAAGAAAGAAGAATTCAAAAGGATCAGGTACGTTTAACTAAATAATTTTGATGATCCGAATACTTCTTATAGTGTAGAAACACCTGGAAGAGGTTTTAATTGCTTATTCATCAAAAACTGGACATGGGACATGTTCAGGATCCGGATCGTGGACTTTCAATCCGGATCCCGAAAGGTGTTCGTTCATACATTGCTGCAATCCGGATCACAGCTTGTACAATCCGGATCCCGAATGGGATGTTTTGTGAAAATGTATGAACGATCCGGATCGTGGATTATGATCCGGATCCCGAACAGGTGATTTTCTGGAAACTGCATTCTGTGCGTCTGCGATCCGGATCGTGGCTTATCCAATCCGGATCGCCGTCGGTAAAACTTTCCAGAAAAGTTTGTTTTTGATCCGAATATTCTTCCTAGGGTTTCTAACCTATAAATAGCCCCTATGGTCATTTCTAGGGCATCCAAATAGAGCCGTCATTTTCAAATATCATTTTATACGGCCTTAGATCCACATATAGAGAAGAAAGGAAATCAATAGATCTATTCTATGTTTCTTCATCTATATTGATTAGTTTGATTCTAGGTTTTCATACTCACATCTTGAGTAGAATCAAACTAATGAATACTTAGATGGTATTTCCGATCTACTCTTGATCTAAGTATTCGGCGGATCATCACCACCCAAACAAACAACGATTTACCCCAAAATCGGCGCGTGGACTCGCGTGGCCTTGTGGATTCAAGGTGTTATCGCTCTCGTGGATTCGGAGCGAGGTGCGTTCGTGGATTCGAAGCGTGCCATTGGGTGAAGACCGTGGATTCGGTTGGACGTCGTGGACTCGACGTTGGACGCTGTGGATTCAGCGTTGGGCGCGGATCGTGGATTCGAGAAGCGTCGTGGAGCGAGCGGGAAGATCTACTAGGAGCGTATGGTAAAAGGTTGAGTCGTCTGTGAGTACGTTATATCACCTTGTACGTGTGTTAATTCTAGTGGATTTCGCCGTGTTATCGGTCCCGTGGTTTTTTACTCCGGTTTGGAGTTTTTCCACGTAAAAATCTTGTGTGTTCTTTTATTTTTCCGCATTGGGTTTTATCGCACAATGATTTTTTGAGTGTTTATTGTTTACACCTATTCACCCCCCCTCTAGGTGTTTTTTCCCCTACTAGATCCTTATTAACCTAAACCCAACACTTCCTGTGAGTGAAGAGGGATCGACATAGTCTATTTCTGTTGAACCATTATGTTGGCTGCAGACAACATAAGGTTACAGAAATAGGGGTGTCTTGACTTCCGCCAGATTGGGTCGTGTGGGGTTTTGTTACTGATGTTTGGTTCCTTGTGGCAGGATGCCTCCTCGACGTCGGATTCCCACTCGGGGTGTCCCTTCGCCCCCTGTTGAGCCAGAGCAGCCTACACCCCCCGAGCTTACTGAGTTGAGGGCCTTGGTGGCCCAGTTGGCGGAGGGTCAGCGCCGCCAGGAGCAGAGGATTGAGCAACTGCTTGCTCGGAGGGAGGCACCACCCCCAGCTGTTCCGGAGGCTCCTGTGCCCCTTGTTGCACCTTTTGCGCCGTTGGCACCATCTTCGAGTAGCGGGGCTCCTGAAGCTATCGGCCTTTGACTGCGGAGGAGGGGCAGGATTTTGCTGACAAACTCTCCCAGTTTGTTAAGCGAGGACCACCTAGATTCTCGGGGCGGGATGCTCAGCCCCGGGATGTTGGGAGATGGCTTTCTGCGATGGAGAAGCTTTTTCGGGACTTCTTCGTCGACCCGAAGTACCGAGTGCACATGGCGGTGCACTGTTTGGACGGAGATGCAGACTTTTGGTGGCAGCGAGTAGAGCCACTGGAGTTTCGGATCACTCGGCAGTTGCCTTGGGAGGAGTTCAGGCGGATGGTGTTGGACACCTACTTCTCTACCAGTGTGAAGAAAAAGTTGGAGGACGACTTGAAGAATCTGCAGCAAGGCGATCGATCGGCCCATGTCTATTTCCAGGAGTTCATGGAGTTGCTGAACTGTGTGCCTTTCGTCGCCCGTGACGGTCCGCACCAGGTAGAGATGTTTGAGGCGGGCCTTCGCCCAGAGATTTTCACACTTGTGCATGCTCAGAGATTTCAGACCTTGGAGGCAGCCGCAGAGCACGCACAGTGGGTGGAGAGAGGTGATCAGGAGGTGGCCAGACGGAGGGCCGCGGTCGCGCAGAGTGCCGACAGGAAGCGACCAGCCCCGGAGGACGGGGGACAGGCCAGCTCATGGAGACCGCCACGGCCGCCGCAGTCCCAGTCTTACGGCCGTGGGCGACCTGATAGGAGAGGGCCTGGTGGACCCCAGAGACCGCAGCAGCATCCGCAGCAGCACCAGCAGCAGAGATCGCAGCAGAGGCAGCAGCGATCGCAGCAGCAGTCCTCGAGGCAGCAGCAGCAGCCGAGACAGTCCCGACCTTCCGATCGATGTATCTTCTGCGGAGGTCAGCATGCCGCCATCACTTGTGACCAGAGATGGGGTCGATGCTTCCGTTGTGGACAGCCGGGGCATGTGCGAGCTACCTGCCCCCTTTCTACTTCCTCGGCACCTTCTTCGGCGTCGACTCCATATTCCCCTCAGCAGCAGCAGCCACCAGCCCAGCGGTCTTATGCTCCAGCGGGCAGGCCGTCCACCTCTCATCCTACAGATTCTCGACCTCCAGCACCGAGCGGGCGGGTGTATGCCGCCCAGTTAGCAGATTCTTCAGCGGCAGACCAGGTGGTGGCAGGTATTACTCTACTCCTTGGTATTCGGGCTCGCACTTTATTCGACACTGGAGCATCTCATTCTTTCATTAGTCGAGCATTTGCATCCCTGCATGGTCTAGAGGTAGAGTCCTTGTCATATGCATTAGAGGTGCGGGTTCCTGATCACGTTATGCATGTCGAGGAGCATTGTTTGGCATGCCCGGTGCAGTTGGGGCCTTGGATTTTGCCGGCAGACTTGCTTGTCTTGCAGCAGCTCCATGATTTCGACTTGGTGCTGGGGATGGATTGGCTATCCCGGTATTCCGCCACTATCGACTGCAGAGAGAGGACAGTGACTCTTCGTGAGCCAGGGCAGGAGGAGTTCGTATTTAGAGGCTGCCAGAGTACCCTGTTTGCGATGACTATCTCGTCATCGAGAGCTCGGCGGATGATGAGCAGGGGTTGTATCGCTTTCTTGGCGACGGTCGTAGAGGTGCCTACGGCGGCACCGGGACTCGAGGATATCCCTATCGTCCGCGAGTTCCCGGATGTGTTTCCCTCTGAGCTATCGACTTTGCCGCCGGAGAGGGAGGTTGAGTTTGTGATTGATGTGGTTCCAGGGACCGCACCAATCTCAAAGGCACCTTATAGGATGGCCCCAGCGGAACTGAGGGAATTGAAGGCTCAGTTGCAGGATTTGATGGATGTGGGCTTCGTGAGACCCAGTGTATCTCCGTGGGGAGCGCCTGTTTTATTCGTGAAGAAGAAGGATGGATCACTTCGCTTGTGCGTGGATTATCGAGAGCTAAATAAAGTGACCATTCGGAACAAGTACCCGCTACCACGGATTGATGATCTGTTTGATCAGTTGCAGGGTGCATCAGTGTTCTCGAAGTTGGATCTTCAGTCAGGTTACCACCAGTTGAGGGTGAGGGCCGAGGACATCCCCAAGACGGCTTTTAGGACCCGGTATGGGCATTATGAGTTTACAGTTATGCCTTTTGGACTAACTAATGCCCCTGCTGCATTCATGGATTTAATGAATCGGGTGTTTCAGCCGTACTTGGATCGGTTTGTCGTTGTTTTCATAGACGACATTTTGGTTTACTCCCGAAGTGAGGTAGAGCATGAGGAGCATTTGAGGATCGTGCTACAGCTTCTGCGAGAGAAGAAGCTGTTTGCCAAGCTGAAAAAGTGCGCATTTTGGTTTCGGGAGGTTGCTTTTCTAGGCCATGTTATATCAGCCGCAGGGGTGGCAGTGGACCCGACGAAGATTGATGCAGTTCGGGATTGGCCTAGACCGACGACGGTTACTGAGGTCCGTAGTTTCTTGGATTAGCAGGTTATTACCGTCGTTTTGTAGAGGGCTTTGCGAAGCTCTCTACTCCCCTGACCAATCTGACGAGAAAGGTGGTGAAGTTTATTTGGTCTGAGCGGTGCCAAGAGAGCTTTGAGGAGCTTAAGAGGAGATTAATCTCAGCACCAGTTCTAGCTCTACCCGTGATGGGCGACGGATTTGTGATTTACAGTGATGCCTCACACAGCGGCTTGGGTTGTGTCCTGATGCAGCATGGTAGGGTAATTGCCTATGCTTCACGGCAATTAAAGGATTATGAAAAGAATTACCCTACTCATGATTTGGAGCTTGCCGCTGTGGCGTTCGCCCTGAAGTTATGGCGGCATTATCTCTACGGGGAGCACTGTGAAATTTATACCGACCACAAGAGCTTAAAGTATTTATTTACTCAAAAGGAGCTGAACTTGCGGCAACGCCGGTGGTTGGAGCTTTTAAAGGATTATGATTTGAGTATCCTTTACCACCCCGGCAAGGCCAATGTGGTTGCAGACGCTTTGAGCAGGAGATCAGCACAGAGCTTGAGCATGATGATTACTCAGCAGGCACCACTTGTGGAGCAGTTGAGGCGTCTACAGATAGAGGTAGTGTCCCCTGGGGTCTCTGCTAGACTCTTGTCCTTGGTCTTGCAGCCCACTCTGTTGGACAGGATTGGTGAGGCACAGAGTGAGGACCCCTACTTGACGAGGATCAGATCGCAGCTTCAGGCAGAGCAGTTAGGGGATTTTTCAGTGGATAGCTCGGGAGTACTGCGGTACAGGGACCGAGTGTGTGTGCCTACAGATTCGGAGATCAGGGATCAGATTCTGAGAGAGGCTCACTATACACCTTATACCGTCCACCCTGGAGGTACTAAGATGTATAGGGACCTCAAGGCACTCTTTTGGTGGTCTGGAATGAAGCGGGATATTGGAAGATTCGTGGCTCAGTGTTTAACTTGTCAGCAAGTGAAGGCGGAACATCGGGTACCTGCTGGCAAGTTGCAAAGTCTTCCAATTCCCGAATGGAAGTGGGACCGCATCACCATGGATTTTGTGACTGGGTTACCGAGGTCACAGAGTGGAGCCGACGCAGTTTGGGTGATTGTTGATAGACTTACCAAGTCAGCTCATTTCCTGCCTGTGCAGATGACTTGGTCCTTGGAGCGCTTGGCACAGCTTTATTTGGCTGAGATTGTGAGGCTGCACGGAGTACCAGCGTCCATTGTTTCAGATCGAGACCCGAGATTCGTGTCACGGTTTTGGGGGAGCTTACAGTCAGCCATGGGTACTCAGCTTAGTTTCAGCACGGCATTCCACCCACAGACAGACGGCCAGTCAGAGCGCACCATTCAGACGCTTGAGGATATGTTGCGTGCGTGCGTTATGGATTTTGGAGGAGGTTGGCACCGACACTTACCCCTGGTTGAGTTCGCGTACAACAACAGCTTTCAAGCGAGCATTAAGATGGCTCCGTTTGAGGCGTTGTACGGACGCAAGTGTCGGTCGCCCCTTTATTGGAGTGATGTGGGTGAGAGGAGGACGCTGGGACCAGATTTACTGCTGGAGGCGGAAGAGAAGGTCCGAGTTATACGACGGCACTTGGAGACGGCCCAGAGTCGCCAGAAGAGTTATGCAGATGTTCGGCGGCGAGACCTTGAGTTCCAGGTTGGGGATCACGTCTTCTTAAAGGTCTCGCCTTCGAAAGGGGTCAAGAGATTTGGAGTTCGGGGAAAGCTTAGTCCCCGCTTCATTGGACCCTTTGAGGTGCTTGAGAGGGTAGGCCCTGTGGCTTATAGAGTTGCTCTACCTCCCCGTTTGGCTGGTGTTCATGATGTCTTCCATGTTTCGGCCTTGAGGAGATATGTATTCGATCCGTCTCATGTCATCGACTTCGCATCCTTGGATATCGGCGAGGACTTGGTTTACGAGGAGCGCCCATTGCGGATTCTGGCTCGTGAGGTGAGGGAATTGCGCAACCGGGCAATACCTTATGTGAAGATCCTTTGGAGCAACCATGAGGAGCGAGAGGCCACCTGGGAGCTTGAGACGGCGATGCGGGATACCTACCCCTATCTGTTCGAGATTTCTGATTGAGGTACGCTGTTTTTGCTTTCGTTTTGTTTCGAGGACGAAACTCCCTTTTAGTGGGGGAGGATGTGGAGACCGTAAATCCCATGCAGTTTTCCGACTGAATCTATGGTTTAGAACACCTACTATTGGTGTATATGGCCATGGTGCATCAAAGAGGTGCTACTGTTGGACCCGGTGATGTATCTTTTACTGTTTCGGCCTTCGGCTGTGTTTGCCGAAATTTCTGGAAGGATTTTGGCCAAACAGATGCTAGAATTGGATTCAGCACGGAAAAACACTTGAAAACGGCTATTTGTTTGCCAAATTTGGAGTCCGGATGACCAAAAACGGGCTACCGGAAGTTTCGGGGGAAAACGGGTGCATGGGGGTGACCGTGGACCGGCTGGTGCCACGTGGCGGCTCGGGATTGGCCGGCCCACGCTGCTCGGTCCACGGGGAAGCGCGCGGGTGCATGGACCGCGGGGCGGGCCACGTGGCAGCGCGGCATTGGCGGGTGCGCGCGGCTCGGTCCAGGGAAAAGTGCGGAGCGGCGCGTGGACCGGGCGCAGGACGCGTGGCGCAGCATCATTGGCGGGCCACGGTGCTCCCGGCCCACGGGCCCTTAAGCGGTGAGCGGGGGCGGCGGAGCGGTCGACGCGTGGCATTGCGCCACGCGTCGCCACCCGCGTCGCCCCGCCGCTGTAGCGGGGGGGCGCGTGGCGCGCGCGCAGAGGCCCCGCACGGCTGTCCCCTGTTTGGGGGTACGTGGCGGGCGCCGGGCGCGTCGGACGGCGGCTGGTCCGACCCGGGCCTCGCCGGATCGAGCGGGCTAAAGGGTTTGAACCCGAAACCCTTTAAGCCCTTAAAGGCTATTTTATCCGATTTAACCCCATTTTTCACCCCTTTAGGAGTGGAATTTCACTGTGAGCCTGAAGAAGAATTGTTCCTCTGCCTGAGAGCTATCCAGCTGTGGCTTGCCGGATTTCTGGTGGTGCACGGTTTCCGAGGTTGGCCGTTTTCCGACGCGGCGCGCTTCATTCTTCCTCGACCCGTTTTGCGTCTTCTCGGTGCGCAGACTCTCCCGGGTTCCTCCGACACCCGATTTCGACGATTTTTGCGCCGTTGGACTCACGACAGGTAGGACTTTGATTTTGATATTCAAAGTTTCCCCAAATTAATTTCGGATTTTGGAGGTATTTGAGTGTTCTGTTGCCCCTCTTTCTTTGCGGATTTTTGGACAGCGACACGGTGTTTTGGCCATAACTTCGCGTACAGACATCGGATCAGGGTGATTCAAGAGCCTAAATTCATCTACTCTTCGCGAGGAATCTGCTGTATTTTTCTCAGGACTTTAGGAGATTGCCTCGAAGGTGAGAATCTCCTCTCTTTCCGGATGTTGATCTGGGGAAATTTCTACAGTAGGGTTAGAGGTTATTTTCTTGCCGGATTTATATCTCAGCGTAGAAAACTCGGATTTGGATGTGCAGGTAGTCGTTTCGAAGCTATCGACGCGTAGATCGCGGGGATATTTTATTTGGATTTTTCTGAGGACTGTGAGCAGGTGATTTATGTTCATCTTCGCAGCGGAGTTATTGTTTGTTAAATTTGGCAGTTCTGGGGATATATATGGATTGTGACAGCTCGGTTTTTGTACCCAGGAGCAGTGTGGACTGCGCGGGACCGTTTGGACTCTGTGTAGCCGCCATCTTTGGTATTATCAGTTGTAGGACTTGTGACAGCTCGACTGATCAGGTGGGTGGTTGTTGTACTCCTCTCTTTGGTATGCCACTAGGAATGTTAGAGTGCCCCTAAATTGAAGGTGCTAAATATAAGATGGGTAGACTTGCATGCTTAGGGAATTAACTCTTATTAATCAGATCCTATTGTTAGAATGATCACCTGTTTTAACCACTTTTCAAATCTGAACGGTATATCTGAAGATAAAATAGTAATTGTGGACTGTAAAACTAATAACTTCTCTTATAAGACTGTCACTCTAGCTCAGGTCACTCTATATTGCTTATTCTTGGAAATTGGAAAATGTTGGAACAATGCATGATTAAACGGTCACCTAATAATGTCATCTTTTACTGCTACACTGTTTTTGGGACTTGACTTAGGAGAAACCATGCATCTAATTCTCCTTCTTCTATCCTGGTAGACTTGAGGCATAGTTGCTCGGGTCCGAGCGGGTATCGGACAGTGTAGTCAGATATTGGGGATTTGGGACAGTGTGGGCTTTTGACAGGGTGTTGCGGCGACCACGGATCTTGGGTGGTTGACCGGGTCATCTTATTGCATCAGATTGGGTACTTGGGGGATCGGGCTTGCTTTAGTGGAGGGTTTTTCCCACTTCTTTGAGTCTCGATCCAGTCCTGCTAGAGACAGTTACTTGTGGTTACTTACTTCTCTCGTGTGGGTCGCTCCCCACGAGTGCGACTCCGGAGTGCGCGGTTGACAGACTTTGAGTCCGGGGGACTCCTTTGCTTCGGTGTTATGCGTAGGCTGGCATACCCGAGGCGGCAGAGCAGGCAGTGCCAGTGTCCACTGGCGGTCAGATTGGGTCATTTAGACAGGCTTCTGACACAGATGCATACTTTGTCATCCTGATTGGTTTAGCATGTAGAGGCATATTAGGGGTAGCATTTCATCTGAGTTGCTCATATTACACTCCCCTTTTTATCCCTTTCCTTTATGCCTCTGATCTTCCTGGTGGGCATACCTGAGCTGAGGCTTTACCCACTAGGGGAGGCTACTGTTTATAGTAGTACTTACCCCCACTGTTTTGCTTGTTTCTCTCTCTCCCTTGTTTTGCAGAGTCCTCTGTGGGAGTTGCGGGGCCGTCAGCAACTGATCGGGGCAAGCGTATCGCGGACTAGATAGAGTGCCACCCGCGGACTGTAGCTGGAGAGTTTTGGGTACCTGGACTTCTCAGACAGTATTTAGTTACTTTCTTTTGGGTCTGGCTTCTGCCAGCTGTATATATTGTGGTAGCGGTGTGAGTGACATCTGTAGTTTATTTTACTGTTGTACTTTTTACTTCCAGCTTCTGTCTGAGATACAGTAGTTTTAGTTAGCTCTGATTACTTTATGCTCTTTTATTATTATTGCTTATCTGAGCAGGTTACCAACGCTTCGTGTATGTGGGAAATACCGCATGCACGGCGGATCTGTGAGCGGGCCCGGGTTCTGGTTTACACCCGGGACGTGACAAAATCCCTTTAAGCAAATTCTTAATATTTGAGTACTTTTTCTTGATCTTCTTGTGTTCAGAGAAAATCTGCTGAAATTCTTTCGATATTCTCTCTTGTGCAGCAGAGAGTCTTTGTTGTTCCTGACGAATCGATTCCAAAGTCTCTGTGTCAGTTGTCCGTGTCTTTGAGTGTGAAGGATGCTGTGTAGATGCAGATGGTGCATCCAGTCCCGAAACCCATGGAGATTCAGTTTGCAGAATTCCAGAAAGTGAGCGTGCTCTGGTGAGAGGCCCACTATGCTGACTCGCACTTCTTTGGATATTTTTCCTTCTCGTATACTGTTTGGTTGTTGAGGCAGATCTCATTAGTCTTTTTCCTTTGGTAAATTTCCTGTCCTCCTCATCAATTTTTCATTGAACATCTTTGAAGAATTCGTCCCATTCTTCCTCATCGTAATCCGAGCTGTCCTCCTTGGCTTCGTTCGTTTTGTCTTGAGTTGAAACACCTGGTTCTTCTTTAACGGATGTGCTCGTGTGCACCATCGTGACCAGTAGCAGGATTAACCAGGAGAGTGCCATTGGTGTGAGTGCTCTGAGTTTTGAGAAAGTGTCCTGTGCAAAACCAACTCAAGAACATATGAAAAATCGTCAATTTTTGAAAAATTTGAAAAATTGTACCTAGACAATCATAATCATGTAGAGAAGCCAAGAATCAAATTAGTTTTCCAAAAAGAATTTTAAAAATAGATCAATTCCATGATTTCCCAAAATTCCTCTTTTATGCCCTAAAACAGAATTTTTAGAAATCGAAGCCTAAAAACTCGTTAATCAGGTAAACACCCAGCATAAAAGCAAAACAAATCGACCTAGCGTTCTTATTTCAAAAGAAATTTGATCAAAAACCATTCACAAACGAAAAAGTTTCAAGATTTCAACACACGTTTGATGAAAAACCGTAAAAACCGAGTTTTGATCAATAAAACTTACTTGAATCCGAAGAACTTTGAGTTTGGAAGCTCCAAAATGCAAGAAATCTAGAGAGAGAAGCTCTAGAGATTTTAGAACAAAAGATTAGGGTAAAAGAAATCAAATCCTCTTTGTTCTTATAAAAACCCTAGCCGTGATCCGGATCGGATCGAGAATGTGATCCGGATCGGCTACCCGCAGGAAGAATCCTGCGTTCGGGATCCGGATCACTTACCCCGATCCGGATCGGCTTCAACTTTTTCTCCAGAAAAATTCAGAAAAATTCCATAAAATCCAGAAAAAGTATGTAAGCACTTTACCATGTCAACTTTAAACAAAAGACATCGTTTCATACAACAAGAAATAGATTATGCAAAATCTATCAAAAATACCCAAAAATGAAACGAAAATTTACGAAAGTTAAAACACTTAAAGTTGAACAACTTCAATTACATCTATCCTGATCCTATGTGTAATGCCTTTATCAAATCATCAATTTTAGCAAAGAAAATGAAGTACCAAGATCAATAGATGTTTGAAATCCCAGATAAGTTAGATAATATATCTAGACAATCTGTTGAAGGAGTGGCTCTTTGAGCATCTTTTACTAAAAATCCCACCTTATACCAACCATGAAATACGACTGAGTCAAGTATTTCAATATGAATTTCATCAACAATTTTCAAAACAAAAATTTGCTTTTCATTCATGGAGTATTTTTTTTTTTTCTCCATGTGGTGGTAGTTTTCACACTCCTCATGGGATGTAACTCTTTCCACATCTTTTGTGTGATGACCTGGATCTCTACAGAGCTGTGGTAGAGTCATTGGTGACTTTGGGGGAGCCTGTACTGTGTTCCGGGAAGTGGTTGTGCATGTTTGGACACTAGTGTTGGACCTCGAGCCTTGTTGGATCACGTGGGTGATCGGCTGACCCCGTCGGATGTTTAGAGGTGGTATCGCACGAAACGGATATCAATTTTGGACTTAGCGCGAAATTCGGATTAAAATTACCTTTCGGGAGCCTCCGGCGATTTATCGGTTTGGAATTTGGCGAAACGGATGTCGTTTTTGGAATCAGCGCGCGAAAACGGTCAAGATGGACTATTTACTTGTCGTTTTTGAGCTTGCGGGTACTGTTCATGCCGGAACAGTGTCTCCGGCGATCGCCGGCGGCGGCCGGCGGCGGCGGGCAGCGCCGGCGGGCGGCGGGCGGCCTCGGGCAGGCGGCAGGCGGCGGCACGCGGCGCGGGCAGGGCGCGGGCAGGCGCCAGGGCGCGCGGTCAGGTGCGCGGTCCACCGCGGGGGTCGTGCACCAGGGCGGTGCCACGTGGCGTTGTTCGGTTGGTTGGTTCACGGCGCGCGGTCCACTGACTTGGCGGGGTGTACGGTGGACCGAGGGGTGCCCACGTGGCGGCTTGGGATTGGCGGGTCTTGGTGCACGCGGTCCACGCGAGCGGTGGAGACGGTGACCGGGGCAGGTGGCCGTACGACCCGGGTCAGCCGGCGACGTGCGCGGTGCACGGCGCACCGTGCGCGGTGCACGGCCTGTCGGGCCACGTGGCGCGCCACCGTTGGCTGGCGCAGGTGCGCCGGGTGCAGCGGGGTCCGTTGGCTTGTTGGGCTGGGCTACGTGGCCGGCCCAGAGGATTTCGGGCGTGAACAGTAACGGGCCGGCCCGTTACTGTAGCAGCCCGAAATCTGGTGAGCGCCCGAAAGTTGGGACATGTTGGGTATTTCTTCAATTGTTCTTTCAGCCTATAAAAGCCACCAGCCCGAGCCTCCTTCTTTCTTCTTTTTCTCCCAACCTGTGCAAGATCTCCCGAGCTCCCTTAATCAAAGTTTTTCATCTCTAAGTGCTTGATCTCCCTGCCAAGTTTCAAGAGTTTTGGAGGCACGAATCCCGAGGTTCCCCATTTTACGGTGCGGCGCGACGTTGCCTTCTAGTGTTCTTCTTCGGCGCAGCGATAGTATTTTTGCTCCCCTGGGCTACCCCGACATCATTTTCCTGTGATTCTTGCACCAGTAGACTCCTAAGAGGTAGGACTTCATCTTTCGTTTTGGTCGCACTTTCCCGTTTCGAGGTTTTGGCACGGATCCCGAGGCAAACAGTGACCCCATCTTCTGTGTGGATTTTCTTGACAGCAACGGAGTATTTCGGCCATATCTTTGCGCACGAGCGTCTGACGGAAACGAGCTTATACAACTTTTTCATCTACGGATCGCAAGGAACGCGCTCGTATTTTTAGTGGATTTTTGTGAATTTTATTTCGAGGTGAGAATTACTGTTTTCTCAGTGAACAGTAATCTGTCCTTAATACAGATTTTTGTATGAGTGTGCCCCTTGCCGAATTTTTATCTTGATGTACAGAACTCGGATTTGGGCGTGCAAGGTACCGTTTCGAAGCTATCGACGCAAGGATCGCCGTGATATTTTTATTGGAATTTTCTGGGCATTCTCTGCAGGTGATAATTTAGCAGTTCAGATGTCGAGGTTGTATGTGATTATTAGTGCTATAATTGGGAGCCTAAGTGTAATTAGTGAGCTTTGTACTGTACCAGGAATATTACGGGTGTGCTAAAATTGTGGGAGCAAGGATTTGGAGTTTTTGGTATTTTCAGCTGTACGGATTGGGACAGTTGCACTTCAGGTGGGTGGTTGTTGTTTACCTCTATTTTGACATGCTCACTAGGAATATTAGAGTGATCCCATTATCTGGACATGCATGCTTAAGTAATATAAAATTGTGAGCCTTCATGTGGATATTTGATAGTGGTTGGAACTTATACATGTTGGTATGGATGGAATGTTAGTGTTTAACCTTGCATGTGGATTGGATTACTTATTTTGGACTGTATGATTATCCTGTTAGTGGTTGGTACTATTTGAGGATTTTATGACATGCATAGGTGGATAATGATGCTTTATCATGGAAAATGGATTATAGACATGTGTGGTTGGATAATGTTTTAGCATGATGGTTTTATCTATGCGGAATTATTAATTGTTACACATGTGGAACCACTGTTGAACACCTTTTCCTTTATTTCTTTGAGAACACTTGCATGCTTGTTTGGACATCTAGGTAGGCCATCTTTTATCGCTACACTTTCATGCTGGAACTTGACTTAGGAGAAACCATGTTTGATTTCTTTTCTCCTTCTTAATTAGACCTTTGAGTCTGGTTGCTCGGGTTCGAGCAGGGGTTTGGGATAGTGTAGCGAGGACCTGAGGGATTGTGACAGGTTGTGTTTGATTATGGGTTGCGGGATTATAGCGGCTACCGCGGACAGTAGGCGGTTGACCGGATGTCGGATGTGGGACATGATTGTGATTGTGGGTATTGCGGCGATCGCGGATTTTGGGCGATCGACCGGATGTTCATTTGTGCATCAGATTGGGGGATCTGTGTTTCTTTTAGTGGGGGGTGTGTTCCACTGGGGCTTTGCAGTTGTGATCTATTCCTGCTTTTGGTACTTATCTTACCGGCGCGGTTATTGCCCGGTAGTGTTTTGATATGGATTTTACCGGCGCGGTTATTGCCCGGTAGTGCTTTCCTCGAGTGGGTCGCTCCCCTCGAGTTCCCCTCCGGAGGCCGGGGTCGGACAGTTATTGACGGTTTTGCTATCACATCGGCGCGGCTTATTTGCCCGATGATGAGGGCGGCAGCAGGAGCTTTGCTATCACATCGGCGCGGCTTACTTGCCCGATGATGAGGGCGGTACAGATAGGGTTAATCTGGGACGGTTGGTTATTGTGGATATGGTTATTTCAGTCTAGGACTGTATTCTAGAGGCATAGTAGTGGTAGTTTCATTTCTTCCGCAGTCATTATTTCTTACCACTCTTCTTTTCCCTTTTTGCCTCTGGTAGACCTAGTGGGTATGTCTGAGTTTGAGGTTTTACCCACTAGGGGAGGCTACTGTTTATAGTAGTTCTCACCCCCATTCTTCTTTCTCTTTTCTTCTCCTTTGTTTTGCAGAGCCTTCTGTGGGTGCTGCTGGGCTTCAGCGGCGGGTCGAGGAGAGAGGACGGCTGAGTAGCTAGACAGTGGACCCGACAGTGAGTTAGCTAGACTTGTATCTTATCTCAGACTGTTGTACTTTTACTTTTGGGGTCTGGCTTTTGCCAGCTGGTTGTATATTTTAGTGGTGAGCTGGGAGAGACATCTGTATTTTATTTTACTGTTGTACCTTTTACTTCCAGCATCTGTCTGAGATACAGTAGTTTTAGTTTAGCTCTGATTATTTTATGCTCTTTTATTGTTTTCTTATATCTGAGCAGGTTACCGACGCTTCGTGTACATGGAAAATACTGTGTGCACGGCGGATCTGTTGGCGGGCCCGGGTTCTGGTTTACACCCGGGGCGTGACAGATTAAGTTGGTATCAGAGCTTAGGGATAGGTCAGTTGGGACTTAGGAAACCCTAGGCTTTTGGACAGACCCTAGGATGATAGGGCGTGAGTGGCGTGACATTTTGCGAAAGTCGGTGATTTTTTATAGTTAACTCTTCCTGTGAGTGAAGAGGGATCGACATAGTCTATTTCTGTTGAACCATTATGTTGGCTGCAGACAACATAAGGTTACAGAAATAGGGGGATGTCTTTGACTTTCGCTAGATTGGGTCGTGTGGGGTTTTGTTACTGATGCTTGGTTTCTTGTGGCAGGATGCCTCCTCGACGTCGGATTCCCACTCGGGGTGTCCCTTCGCCCCCTGTTGAGCCAGAGCAGCCTACACCACCCGAGCTTACTGAGTTGAGGGCCTTGGTGGCCCAGTTGGCGGAGGGTCAGCGCCGCCAGGAGCAGAGGATTGAGCAGCTGCTTGCTCAGAGGGAGGCACCACCCCCGGCTGTTCCTGAGGTCCCTGTGCCTCTTGTTGCACCTTTTATGCCGTCAGCGCCATCTTCGAGTAGCGGGGCTCCTGCGGCATTTCAGCCTTTGACTGCGGAGGAGGAGCGGGATTTTGCTGACAAACTCGCTGCGTTTGTCAAGCGGGAACCACCTAGATTCTCGGGACGGGATGCTCGGCCCCGGGATGTTGGGAGATGGCTTTCTGCGATGGAGAAGCTTTTTCGGGACTTCTTCATCGACCCGAGGTATCGAGTGCACATGGCGGTGCACTGTTTGGACGGAGATGCTGATTTTTGGTGGCAGCGGGTAGAGCCACTGGAGTTCCGGATTACTCGGCAGTTACCTTGGGAGGAGTTCAAACGGATGGTGTTGGACACCTATTTTTCTACCAGTGTGAAGAAGAAGTTGGAGGATGACTTGAAGAATCTGCAGCAGGGCGATCGGTCGGCTCATGCCTATTTCCAGGAGTTCATGGAGTTGCTGAACTGTGTTCCTTTCGTCGCCCGTGACGGTCCGCACCAGGTAGAGTTGTTTGAGGCGGGCCTTCGTCCAGAGACTTACACACTTGTGCATGCTCAGAGATTTCAGACCTTGGAGGCAGCCGCAGAGCATGCACAGTGGGTGGAGAGAGGTGATCAGGAGGTGGCTAGACGGAGGGCCGCGGTCGCGCAGAGTTCCGACAGGAAGCGACCAGCCCCGGAGGACGAGGGACAGGCTAGTTCATGGAGACCACCGCTGCCTCAGTCATCTAGCCGTGGGCGTGCGGAGCCGCGAGAGCCCAGTGGACCCCAGAGGTCATCGCGGCAGCAGCCGGAGTCTCAGCATCAGGCACAGAGACAGCATCAGCCGGGACAGCCACGGTTTCGCGACAGAGACAGGTGTATTTTCTGCGGGGGACCCCATTTGTCGCACACCTGTGATCAGAGGTGGGGTCGTTGTTATAAGTGTGGACAGCCAGGCCACATTCGAGCTTCGTGCCCCTTTTCGACTTCAGCGGCACCGTCATCAGCATCGGCCCCTTTTTCGCCTCAGCAGCAGTTGTCAGCTCAGCGGCTGTATGCTCCAGCGAGCGGTTCACCATCTTCCTACCCTGCGGATCATCGGTCGCCTGCTCTGAGCGGTCGGGTCTACGCCGCTCAGGTGGAGGACTTTGCAGCAACCGACCATGTGGTGGCAGGTATTATTTTGTTTTGTTTTGTTTACTGGTTTTAGTCTTGCATTGTTGTGTACTTTAGCATCCTTGTCCTTTGTTGGGTGTGCATGTACTTCTTGCATGGGTTAGGGGTAGGACGGTTACCTGTGTTCGGGAGGTTTATATTCCCGATCTTTGGCACGTAGGGGCGTGTGGTTGGTCCTGCCGGTGCAGTTGAGTCTTCATTAATACCGGTGGGCCTGATGGTCTTAACCTGGTGGCGGGACTGGGTTTGGTAATTAGGACGGGTTGGGCTGGCTCGGTTTTTCTTCTTTTCGCGGCGGTTGACTATGCCGCGAGGACGGTTTTTGTGGGAAGCCAGGCCCGGAGGTTTCGGTGTACCTGGGTTGCTTGAGGGTTATCTTCCCCTCTATGGTTGGATTTTGTGCGTGAAGCGGATGTTTCGCAGTGGTTGTGTAGCCTTTTTGGCTGGTGTGGTTGAGGGACTTACTTTGGATGTCGCGGGAAGTAAAGAGGTACTTAGATCGAGCTAGTGTGCCGATGGACTTGTGGTTGGATTACCTAAGGCTGAGGAGGTATTTGACAGCTTTGGGAGCTTGAGTGGCGGATGATCGGATAATTACCCCCTCTTTTTGGTTGAGATTCCGTGTTGAGGAACGACTTTAGTTTCGAGGACGAAACTTTCTTTTAGTGGGGGAGGATGTGATGACCTGGATCTCTGCAGAGCTGTGGTAGAGTCATTGGTGACTTTGGGGGAGCCTGTACTGTGTTCCGGGAAGTGGTTGTGCATGTTTGGACACTAGTGTTGGACCTCGAGCCTTGTTGGATCACGTGGGTGATCGGCTGACCCCGTCGGATGTTTAGAGGTGGTGGTATCGCACGAAACGGATATCAAATTTTGGACTCAGCGCGAAATTCGGATTAAAATTACCTTTCGGGAGCCTCCGGCGATTTATCGGTTTGGAATTTGGCGAAACGGATGTCGTTTTTGGAATCAGCGCGCGAAAACGGTCAAGATGGACTATTTACTTGTCGTTTTGAGCTTGCGGGTACTGTTCATGCCGGAACAGTGTCTCCGGCGATCGCCGGCGGCGGCGGGCAGCGCCGGTGGGCGGCGGGGCGGCCTCGGGCAGGCGGCAGGCGGCGGCACGCGGCGCGGGCAGGGCGCGGGCAGGCGCCAGGGCGCGTGGTCAGGTGCGCGGTCCACCGCGGGGGTCGTGCACCAGGGCGGTGCCACGTGGCGTTGTTCGGTTGGTTGGTTCACGACGCGCGGTCCACTGACTTGGCGGGGTGTACGGTGGACCGAGGGGTGCCCGCGTGGCGGCTTGGGATTGGCGGGTCTTGGTGCACGCGGTCCACGCGAGCGGTGGAGACGGTGACCGGGGCAGGTGGCCGTACGACCCGGGTCAGCCGGCGACGTGCGCGGTGCACGGCGCACCGTGCGCGGTGCACGGCCTGTCGGGGCCACGTGGCGCGCCACCGTTGGCTGGCGCAGGTGCGCCGGGTGCAGCGGGGTCCGTTGGCTTGTTGGGCTGGGCTACGTGGCCGGCCCAGAGGATTTCGGGCGTGAACAGTAACGGGCCGGCCCGTTACTGTAGCAGCCCGAAATCTGGTGAGCGCCCGAAAGTTGGGACATGTTGGGTATTTCTTCAATTGTTCTTTCAGCCTATTAAAGCCACCAGCCCGAGCCTCCTTCTTTCTTCTTTTTCTCCCAACCTGTGCAAGATCTCTCCGAGCTCCCTTAATCAAAGTTTTTCATCTCTAAGTGCTTGATCTCCCTGCCAAGTTTCAAGAGTTTTGGAGGCACGAATCCCGAGGTTCCCCATTTTACGGTGCGGCGCGACGTTGCCTTCTAGTGTTCTTCTTCGGCGCAGCGATAGTATTTTTGCTCCCCTGGGCTACCCCGACATCATTTCCCTGTGATTCTTGCACCAGTAGACTCCTAAGAGGTAGGACTTCATCTTTCGTTCTGGTCGCACTTTCCTGTTTCGAGGTTTTGGCACGGATCCCGAGGCAAACAGTGACCCCATCTTCTGTGTGGATTTTCTTGACAGCAACGGAGTATTTCGGCCATATCTTTGCGCACGAGCGTCTGACGGAAACGAGCTTATACAACTTTTTCATCTACGGATCGCAAGGAACGCGCTCGTATTTTTAGTGGATTTTTGTGAATTTTATTTCGAGGTGAGAATTACTGTTTTCTCAGTGAACAGTAATCTGTCCTTAATACAGATTTTTGTATGAGTGTGCCCCTTGCCGAATTTTTATCTTGATGTACAGAACTCGGATTTGGGCGTGCAAGGTACCGTTTCGAAGCTATCGACGCAAGGATCGCCGTGATATTTTTATTGGAATTTTCTGGGCATTCTCTGCAGGTGATAATTTAGCAGTTCAGATGTCGGGGTTGTATGTGATTATTAGTGCTATAATTGGGAGCCTAAGTGTAATTAGTGAGCTTTGTACTGTACCAGGAATATTACGGGTGTGCTAAAATTGTGGGAGCAAGGATTTGGAGTTTTTGGGTATTTCCAGCTGTACGGATTGGGACAGTTGCACTTCAGGTGGGTGGTTGTTGTTTACCTCTATTTTGACATGCTCACTAGGAATATTAGTGTGATCCCATTATCTGGACATGCATGCTTAAGTAATATAAAATTGTGAGCCTTCATGTGGATATTTGATAGTGGTTGGAACTTATACATGTTGGTATGGATGGAATGTTAGTGTTTAACCTTGCATGTGGATTGGATTACTTATTTGGACTGTATGATTATCCTGTTAGTGGTTGGTACTATTTGAGGATATTATGACATGCGTAGGTGGATAATGATGCTTTATCATGGAAAATGGATTATAGACATGTGTGGTTGGATAATGTTTTAGCATGATGGTTTTATCTATGCGGAATTATTAATTGTTACACATGTGGAACCACTGTTGAACACCTTTCCTTTATTTCTTTGAGAACACTTGCATGCTTGTTTGGACATCTAGGTAGGCCATCTTTTATCGCTACACTTTCATGCTGGAACTTGACTTAGGAGAAACCATGTTTGATTTCTTTTCTCCTTCTTAATTAGACCTTTGAGTCTGGTTGCTCGGGTTCGAGCAGGGGTTTGGGATAGTGTAGCGAGGACCTGAGGGATTGTGACAGGTTGTGTTTGATTATGGGTTGCGGGATTATAGCGGCTACCGCGGACAGTAGGCGGTTGACCGGATGTCGGATGTGGGACATGATTGTGATTGTGGGTATTGCGGCTGTGATGACCTGGATCTCCGCAGAGCTGTCGCGGTGCATTGGGGTGGCCATTGGAGGCCTACGCGGTGTGCGGGAGGTGTTCGGGGCACGATTGGACACAAGTGTTGGATTTCGGACTTAAATGGATCACGTGGGTGATCGGGTGACTCCGTCGGATCTCTGGAAGTGTTCTCGGGCGAAACGGATTTTCAGATTTGGACTCGGCGCGAATTCGGATTGAAAACACCTTTCCGGGGGCATTCGGCAATTTTTAGAGTGGGAATTTGGCGAAACGGACGTCAAATTCGGATTCAGCGCGCGAAAACGCTTCAGATGGACTATTTACTTGATTTTCGGGCTCGGGTTACTGTTCACGCCGGAACAGTGTTCCCGGCGGCCGGCCGGCGGCGGCGGCGGCGGCGGGCAGCGCCGGCGGACGGCGGAGGGCGCTCGGGCAGGCGGCGCGCGGCCGCGGGCAGGCGCTGAGGGCGCGGGCAGGCGCGGCGGGGGCGCGGGCAGGCGGGCGGTCCACGCGGCGGGCGTGCACCGAGCGGGGTGCCACGTGGCACGTTCTTGTTGGGTGGTTCACAGCACCCGGTCCACGGAACAGTGTTGGTGCACGGTGGACCGACAGTGGACACGTGGCGGCATGTGATTGGCTCGGTGTTGTGCTCCCGGTCCACGCAATTGGTGTAGTCGGTGCCGTACGCGGAGCAGGTGTACGCGACGTGCGGGGTGCGCGGTTCACGGGCGGTGCACGGTGTTGGGGCCACGTGGCGCGTCTCCATTGGGTGGCTCACGTGCACCGGGCGCAGCGAAAATTTCCCGGGACACGTTGGGTATTTTCTGAAAAGAATTTCTGGATTTCCTTCAAGCTGCAATCCGAGGCCTCTTCAAGGGGGATTTTCGACCCCTTCGAGACCTCAGCTCGAAGGGGAGGTGAGAGGATGATTTCTTCCCCATGAAGTGAGGATTAATCCTACCAAGTTTCAGGATTTTAGGAGGCTCGCATCCCGAGGTTCCCCATTTTACGGCGCGGTGCGACGTTGCATTTTCTGTGTTCCTCTCCAGCGCAGCGACGGTGTTTTAGCTCTCCTGGTCTACCCCGAGCTCCTTCTTCTGTGATTCTTGCGCCGAAAGACTCCTAACAGGTAGGGCTTCAACTTTGATTTTGATCGCGCAATCTCATTTTGACTCCTTGGCACGGATCTCGAGGCATTAATGTGACCCCTTTTTCTGTGAGGGATTTTGGGACAGCAGCGGATTGGGGAGGCGATATCTTCGCGCACGAGCGTCTGACGGAGACGAGCTTATACAACTTTTTCATCTACAGATCGCAAGGAACGCGCTCGTATTTTTATTGGAATTTTATGAGATTTATTTCGAGGTGAAATTCACTGTTTTCTCAGTGTACTGTGTGCAGTCTTTTTCCGCAGTTTGTTGTTTGGAATACCACCTTGCCGAATTTTTATCTTGATGTACAGAACTCAGATTTGGGCGTGCAAGGTACCGTTTCGAAGCTATCGACGCAAGGATCGCCGTGATATTTTTATTGGAATTTTCTGGGCAATTTCTGCAGGTGATAATTTAACAGTTTAGAATTCAAGGTTGTATGTGGTTATTAGTGCTATAATTGGGAGCCTAAGTGTAATTAGTGAGCTTTGTACTGTACCAGGAATATTTCGGGTGTGCTGAAATTGTGGGAGCAAGGATTTGGAGTTTTGGTATTTTCAGCTGTACGGATTTGGACAGTTGCACTTCAGGTGGGTGGTTGCTTTACTCCTCTTTTCTGATATACCCACTAGGAATATTAGAGAGGTCTTCTCTATTGGACATTTTGAATGCTCACTTAGTAGACATGCATGCTTAACTAAAATAATTATGAGCCTTCATCTGGAAATTACTATTGTGGATAATTGATAGTGGTTGGGACTTATACAGTTGGTATGGATGGAATGTTAGCGTTTAACCTTGCATGTGGATTGGAATATGTATTTTGGACTATATGATTATCCTGTTAGTGGTTGGTACTATTTGAGGATTTTATGACATGCATAGGTGGATAGTGATGCTTTATTATGGAACATGGATTATAGACATGTGTGGTTGGATAATGTTTTAGCATGATGGTTATATCTATGCGGAGTTATTAATTGTTACACATGTGGAACCACTATTGGACACCTTTTCCTTTATTTCCTTGAGAACACTTGCATGCTTGTTTGGACATCTAGATAGGCCATTTTTTATCGCTACACTTTCATGCTGGAACTTGACTTAGGAGAAACCTTGTTTGCTTCTTTTCTCCTTTTCGTTAGTCAGGTGGTTCTTGTTGCTCGGGTTTGAGCAGGGGTTTGGGATAGTGTAGCGAGGACCTGAGGGTCGGTGACAGGTTGTGTTTGATTATGGGTTGCGGGATTATAGCGGCTACCGCGGACAGTAGGCGGTTGACCGGATGTCGAATGTGGGACATGATTGTGATTGTGGGTATTGCGGCGATCGCGGATTTTGGGCGATCGACCGGATGTTCATTGTGCATCAGATTGGGGGATCTGTGTTTTCTTTTAGTGGAGGGTTGTGTTCCACTGGGGCTTTATAGTTGTGATCCAGTCCTGCTTTTATCATACCGGCGCGGTTATTGCCCGGTAGTGTTTTGATATGGATTTTACCGGCGCGGTTATTGCCCGGTAGTGCTTTCCTCGAGTGGGTCGCTCCCCTCGAGTTCCCCTCCGGAGGCCGGGGTCGGACAGTTATTGACGGTTTTGCTATCACATCGGCGCGGTTTATTTGCCCGATGATGAGGGCGGCAGCAGGAGTTTTGCTATCACATCGGCGCGGCTTTCTTGCCCGATGATGAGGGCGGTACAGATTGGGTTCATCTGGGACGGTTGGTTATTGTTGGTTATGGTTATTCCAGTCTAGGACTGCATTTTAGAGGCATAGTAGTGGTAGTTTCATTTCTTCGGCAGTCATTATTTTCTTACCACTCTTCTTTCCTTTTCGCCTCTGGTAGACCTAGTGGGTGCGTCAGAGTTTGAGGTTTTACCCACTAGGGGAGGCTACTGGTTTACTAGTAGTTCTCACCCCCATTCTTCTTTCCTCTTTTTCTTCTTTCTTGTTTTGCAGTGTCTTCTGCGGGTGCTGCTGGGCTTTCAGCGGCGGGTCGAGGAGAGAGGACGGCTGAGTAGATAGATCTCGAGGCAGGATGAGCGTGTTAGCTGGACTGTTGGTGTACCCAGGATTCCTCAGACGGTTGTACTTTTACATTTGGGACTGGCTTTTGCCAGCAGGTTGTATTTATTTTGGTGAGCTGGGAGAGACAGATGTATCATTTATACAGATGTATTGTATTTTATTTCCAGCTTCAGTCTGAGATGTATTAGTTTTAGTTCAGCTCTGTTTTTATTGCTCTTTTATTATTATCTTTTATATCTGAGCAGGTTGTTGACGCTTCGTGTACACGGGAAATACCGTGTGCACGGCGGATCTGTAGACGGGCCCGGGTTCTGGTTTACACCCGGGGCGTGACAGATTAAGTTGGTATCAGAGCTTAGGGATAGGTCAGTTGGGACTTAGGAAACCCTAGGCTTATGGCGGGCCCTAGGATGTTAGGGTGTGAGAGACGCGACATTTTGCGAAAGTCGGTGATTTGGTTTTGACTCTTCCTGTGAGTGAAGAGGGATCGACATACCCTATTTTTGTGGGACAGTTATGTTGGCTGCAGACAACATAAAGTTACAAAAATAGGGGGATGTCTTTGACTTTCGCTAGATTGGGTCGAGTGTCGGGGTGTGCTGATTTGCGGTTTTGTCGTGGTGAGCGGTGTCTCCCCGACGTTGGGCCCTGACCCGGGTGCACCTTGGTGCGGCAGTTGGGTCTGGGCTGGTTGTTTCGGGCCGGATACCCAGATTGGGGTCTGAGAACTCCGGACCCGAAGGGTAGTAGTGTTGGAGGCAGATCAGCGGAGCAGCGCGGCGACACAGTTGTCGGAGCAGTGACACAGCTATCGGAGCAGTGCGGTGACGCAGTTGTCGGAGCAGCGCAGTGGCATAGTTGTCGGGTCAGCACAGTGGCGCAGTTGTCGGCGCAGTGGCACAGTTGTCGGAGCAGTGGCACAGTTGTCGGAGTAGCGAGTAGCCCCCTCCGTGCCGACGTTTAGTGTTGAGGCACCGAGGCAGGGTGGATAGTTGACAGCGGGGAAAACTGTGGGATTGTATTGAAAGAGTGAGCCAGTTTTGGCGGATGAGTTGCCCCGATTTGTGGGATTGTGTATGGAGCCTTTGGTGGCAGGGCCTTGTTCGGTGGGGGATCGAGAGTTCTAGGGACGCCTCATTGGAGTAGGCGCCGGGTATGGAGCGTGGCATTACAGTTCCTTTGGATTGGGATCTGCCGCCTGAGGCGGGTTCTGATTGAGGCGCTTGGCGCCGGGTGTTGGAGGACAGGTCAGTCGGATGAGGCATTCCTGATTTCTTTTTCTGGATAGTGGATTTTGAGACCGTCAGGGCACATAGATTCCAGCGGCCAGTGTGGCGGTAGGTTTGGATTGTTCCAGGCTCTTGGGTTCGTATCTTTTGATACGAGAGGTTTTCCCTTCTTGGTGGGTAGTGTTTGGCTTCATTGCTTTGGGTTAGGGGTAGGACGGTTACCTGGTGTTCGGGAGGTCGTATTCCCTATCTTTTGCACCTGGGGGGAGTGTTGTGGGTCCTGCCCGGTGCGGTTGAGTCCTTGGTTGTACCTGTAGGCCTGATGGTCTTGACCTAGTTGTGGGGCTTGGTTTGGTACTTAGGACGGTTAGGCTGGCTCGGTTATCTTTTCTTTTCGCGGCAGCTGATTATGCTGCGAGGACGGTTCTCGTGGGAGCCAGGCCTGGAGGTGTTGGTGTACCTGGGTTGCTTGAGGGTTATCTTCGCCTCTTTGGTTTTGACCTTGTGAGCGAGGCGGATGTCTCGTAGTGGGTGAGTAGCCTTTTGGCTGGTGTGTTTGAGGGATCAGCGGCGGCACCAGGACTTGGATATACCCTTTTGGTTATGAGTTCCTAGCTGTTCTCCTATCGGAGTTGTTTGGCATGACACCAGTTTGGGAGTTGAGGACCCAACTCCAGGATTTGATGTTTTGGAATTATGTCAGGCCAAGTGTGGCACCTCTGGGGGCGCCGGTGCTATTCGAGTTGTGGAAGGTTGGTTCACTTCGGCTTTGTGAGGACCCGTAAGAATTTGATGAAGTGATCATCGGGAGCTAGCACCCTTCTGCTAAGCTTGGAGGATTTGTTTTACCAGCTGCAAGGGTATTGGATCTTCGCGAAGTTGGATTTGCAATCTGGTTCTCTCGACTGCTCATGGCTAAGTGTTGATGCCGGAGTGTTAGGGAATTGCTTCTACATCCCGACGGTTTTAGATTAGAGATCAGAGGTTACGGGACCAGTTGGGGGACTTATATCGGGTGCCTCGGGAGTACCGAGGTACTTGGATCGAGCTGGGTGTTGTTGGACTTGTGGTTGGATTTTCTGAGGCCTTAGCGAGGACAGATGCTTGTACCGATTCAGACTACCTGATGGCCGAGCAGTTAGCCCAGCTGTACCTAGTTGAGGTGGCGTGGTCCTCTGGAGTGTTCTCCTTTGTTTTGTTCTTGTTAGAGACCCGAGGATTGCATCGCGTCTCTGGATGAGGTATTTGGTAGTTTTGGGAGCTTGAGTGGTGGATGACTGGTTATTTACCCCCCTGTCGGTTGAGATTCCGTGTTGAGGAATGACTTTAGTTTCGAGGACGAAACTTTCTTTTAGTGGGGGAGGATGTGATGACCTGGATCTCCGCAGAGCTGTCGCGGTGCATTGGGGTGGCCATTGGAGGCCTACGCGGTGTGCGGGAGGTGTTCGGGGCACGATTGGACACAAGTGTTGGATTTCGGACTTAAATGGATCACGTGGGTGATCGGGTGACTCCGTCGGATCTCTGGAAGTGTTCTCGGGCGAAACGGATTTTCAGATTTGGACTCGGCGCGAATTCGGATTGAAAATACCTTTCCGGGGGCATTCGGCAATTTTTAGAGTGGGAATTTGGCGAAACGGACGTCAAATTCGGATTCAGCGCGCGAAAACGCTTCAGATGGACTATTTACTTGATTTTCGGGCTCGGGTTACTGTTCACGCCGGAACAGTGTTCCCGGCGGCCGGCCGGCGGCGGCGGCGGCGGCGGGCAGCGCCGGCGGACGGCGGAGGGCGCTCGGGCAGGCGGCGCGCGGCCGCGGGCAGGCGCTGAGGGCGCGGGCAGGCGCGGCGGGGGCGCGGGCAGGCGGGCGGTCCACGCGGCGGGCGTGCACCGAGCGGGGTGCCACGTGGCACGTTCTTGTTGGGTGGTTCACAGCACCCGGTCCACGGAACAGTGTTGGTGCACGGTGGACCGACAGTGGACACGTGGCGGCATGTGATTGGCTCGGTGTTGTGCTCCCGGTCCACGCAATTGGTGTAGTCGGTGCCGTACGCGGAGCAGGTGTACGCGACGTGCGGGGTGCGCGGTTCACGGGCGGTGCACGGTGTTGGGGCCACGTGGCGCGTCTCCATTGGGTGGCTCACGTGCACCGGGCGCAGCGAAAATTTCCCGGGACACGTTGGGTATTTTCTGAAAAGAATTTCTGGATTTCCTTCAAGCTGCAATCCGAGGCCTCTTCAAGGGGGATTTTCGACCCCTTCGAGACCTCAGCTCGAAGGGGAGGTGAGAGGATGATTTCTTCCCCATGAAGTGAGGATTAATCCTACCAAGTTTCAGGATTTTAGGAGGCTCGCATCCCGAGGTTCCCCATTTTACGGCGCGGTGCGACGTTGCATTTTCTGTGTTCCTCTTCAGCGCAGCGACGGTGTTTTAGCTCTCCTGGTCTACCCCGAGCTCCTTCTTCTGTGATTCTTGCGCCGAAAGACTCCTAACAGGTAGGGCTTCAACTTTGATTTTGATCGCGCAATCTCATTTTGACTCCTTGGCACGGATCCCGAGGCATTAATGTGACCCCTTTTCTGTGAGGGATTTTGGGACAGCAGCGGATTGGGGAGGCGATATCTTCGCGCACGAGCGTCTGACGGAGACGAGCTTATACAACTTTTTCATCTACAGATCGCAAGGAACGCGCTCGTATTTTTATTGGAATTTTATGAGATTTATTTCGAGGTGAAATTCACTGTTTTCTCAGTGTACTGTGTGCAGTCTTTTTCCGCAGTTTGTTGTTTGGAATACCACCTTGCCGAATTTTTATCTTGATGTACAGAACTCAGATTTGGGCGTGCAAGGTACCGTTTCGAAGCTATCGACGCAAGGATCGCCGTGATATTTTTATTGGAATTTTCTGGGCAATTTCTGCAGGTGATAATTTAACAGTTTAGAATTCAAGGTTGTATGTGGTTATTAGTGCTATAATTGGGAGCCTAAGTGTAATTAGTGAGCTTTGTACTGTACCAGGAATATTTCGGGTGTGCTGAAATTGTGGGAGCAAGGATTTGGAGTTTTGGTATTTTCAGCTGTACGGATTTGGACAGTTGCACTTCAGGTGGGTGGTTGCTTTACTCCTCTTTTCTGATATACCCACTAGGAATATTAGAGAGGTCTTCTCTATTGGACATTTTGAATGCTCACTTAGTAGACATGCATGCTTAACTAAAATAATTATGAGCCTTCATCTGGAAATTACTATTGTGGATAATTGATAGTGGTTGGGACTTATACAGTTGGTATGGATGGAATGTTAGCGTTTAACCTTGCATGTGGATTGGAATATGTATTTTGGACTATATGATTATCCTGTTAGTGGTTGGTACTATTTGAGGATTTTATGACATGCATAGGTGAATAGTGATGCTTTATTATGGAACATGGATTATAGACATGTGTGGTTGGATAATGTTTTAGCATGATGGTTATATCTATGCGGAGTTATTAATTGTTACACATGTGGAACCACTATTGGACACCTTTTCCTTTATTTCCTTGAGAACACTTGCATGCTTGTTTGGACATCTAGATAGGCCATTTTTTATCGCTACACTTTCATGCTGGAACTTGACTTAGGAGAAACCTTGTTTGCTTCTTTTCTCCTTTTCGTTAGTCAGGTGGTTCTTGTTGCTCGGGTTTGAGCAGGGGTTTGGGATAGTGTAGCGAGGACCTGAGGGTCGGTGACAGGTTGTGTTTGATTATGGGTTGCGGGATTATAGCGGCTACCGCGGACAGTAGGCGGTTGACCGGATGTCGAATGTGGGACAGGATTGTGATTGTGGGTATTGCGGCGATCGCGGATTTTGGGCGATCGACCGGATGTTCATTGTGCATCAGATTGGGGGATCTGTGTTTTCTTTTAGTGGAGGGTTGTGTTCCACTGGGGCTTTATAGTTGTGATCCAGTCCTGCTTTTATCATACCGGCGCGGTTATTGCCCGGTAGTGTTTTGATATGGATTTTACCGGCGCGGTTATTGCCCGGTAGTGCTTTCCTCGAGTGGGTCGCTCCCCTCGAGTTCCCCTCCGGAGGCCGGGGTCGGACAGTTATTGACGGTTTTGCTATCACATCGGCGCGGTTTATTTGCCCGATGATGAGGGCGGCAGCAGGAGTTTTGCTATCACATCGGCGCGGCTTTCTTGCCCGATGATGAGGGCGGTACAGATTGGGTTCATCTGGGACGGTTGGTTATTGTTGGTTATGGTTATTCCAGTCTAGGACTGCATTTTAGAGGCATAGTAGTGGTAGTTTCATTTCTTCGGCAGTCATTATTTCTTACCACTCTTCTTTCCTTTTCGCCTCTGGTAGACCTAGTGGGTGCGTCAGAGTTTGAGGTTTTACCCACTAGGGGAGGCTACTGGTTTACTAGTAGTTCTCACCCCCATTCTTCTTTCCTCTTTTTCTTCTTTCTTGTTTTGCAGTGCCTTCTGCGGGTGCTGCTGGGCTTTTAGCGGCGGGTCGAGGAGAGAGGACGGCTGAGTAGATAGATCTCGAGGCAGGATGAGCGAGTTAGCTGGACTGTTGGTGTACCCAGGATTCCTCAGACGGTTGTACTTTTACATTTGGGACTGGCTTTTGCCGGCAGGTTGTATTTATTTTGGTGAGCTGGGAGAGACTGATGTATCATTTATACAGATGTATTGTATTTTATTTCCAGCTTCAGTCTGAGATGTATTAGTTTTAGTTCAGCTCTGTTTTTATTGCTCTTTTATTATTATCTTTTTTTATCTGAGCAGGTTGTTGACGCTTCGTGTACACGGGAAATACCGTGTGCACGGCGGATCTGTGGACGGGCCCGGGTTCTGGTTTACACCCGGGGCGTGACAGCGGCGATCGCGATTTTGGGCGATCGACCGGATGTTCATTTGTGCATCAGATTGGGGATCTGTGTTTCTTTTAAGTGGGGGGTGTGTTCTACTGGGGCTTTGCAGTTGTGATCTATTCTGCTTTTTGGTACTTATCTACCGCGCGGTTATTGCCCGGTAGTGTTTTGATATGGATTTTACCGGCGCGGTTATTGCCCGGTAGTGCTTTCCTCGAGTGGGTCGCTCCCTCGAGTTCCCCTCCGGAGGCCGGGGTCGGACAGTTATTGACGGTTTTGCTATCACATCGGCGCGGCTTATTTGCCCGATGATGAGGGCGCGGCAGGATTTGCTATCACATCGGCGCGGCTTACTTGCCCGATGATGAGGGCGGTACAGATAGGGTTAATCTGGGACGGTTGGTTATTGTGGATATGGTTATTTCAGTCTAGGACTGTATTCTAGGGGCATAGTAGTGGTAGTTTCATTTCTTCCGCAGTCATTATTTCTTACCACTCTTCTTTTCCCTTTTTGCCTCTGGTAGACCTAGTGGGTATGTCTGAGTTTTGAGGTTTTACCCACTAGGGGAGGCTACTGTTTATAGTAGTTCTCACCCCCATTCTTCTTTCTCTTTTCCTCTCCTTTGTTTTGCAGAGCCTTCTGCGGGTGCTGCTGGGCTTACAGCGGCGGGTCGAGGAGAGAGGACGGCTGAGTAGCTAGACAGTGGACCCGACAGTGAGTTAGCTAGACTTGTATCTTATCTCTGACTGTTGTACTTTTACTTTTGGGGTCTGGCTTTTTGCCAGCTGGTTGTATATTTTTGTAGTGAGCTGGGAGAGACATCTGTATCTTATTTTACTGTTGTACCTTTTACTTCCAGCATCTGTCTGAGTTGCAGTAGTTCTAGTTTAGCTCTGATTATTTTATGCTCTTTTATTGTTTTCCTTATATCTGAGCAGGTTACCAGCGCTTCGTGTACATGGAAAATTCTGTGTGCACGGCGGATCTGTTGGCGGGCCCGGGTTCTGGTTTACACCCGGGGCGTGACATTTTGAGCATTTTACATTACATTGACTCCCCCTCAATTGGCTATCAATTATTTAATATATAAAGTATTCAACCAAACCATTGATCTCGAATTCATACTCGACTAAGCAATCAAATATGATAATGACTATACCAAGAGATCATTGAGAGAGAAATTGACTTTGATCACTTAAAAGATGGTTTAATTAACGCAAATGATCATTGCAACATTGAAATATTATGACATCAAATGCATAATAAATTTCTAAATGCATAAAAGGATGCAATTAAAGTCAATTATGATTTATGCTCAATTAATGTCCTATGTACAAAACATAGATAAAGAACAAAACAAAAACAAAAACAAAACCTAACCTAAGCAAAGGTTTCAAAAGAGTTTATTTCAAGGAAAGCATGCCAATTGCTTTACGCAAGTGAATAAAACGTTTTTGATCCAAAGGTTTTGTTAAGATATCTGCTAATTGATCCTCAGTTGAAATATATGACAGTTGAAGAATGTTTGATTCAACTAGCTCTCTAAGAAAATGATATCTAAGTTCAATATGTTTTGTTCTAGAGTGCAACACAGGGTTTTTAGAAATGTTAATAGCACTAGTGTTGTCACATAAAATGGTTACCGAAGATGTTGAAATCCGGAAATCGCTCAACACGCTTTTCATCCAAACAATTGGGTTGAACAACTTCCTGCAGAAATGTACTCCGCTTCGGCAGTCGAGAGTGCTATGCAGTTCTGCTTTTTACTGTGCCATGCAACAAGGCAGTGGCCAAGATAGAAGCATGCACCACTCGTGCTTTTCCGGTCATCCACTGATCCAGCCCAATCGGCATCTGAGTATC
This sequence comes from Tillandsia fasciculata, assembly GCA_029168755.2. Lineage (NCBI taxonomy): Eukaryota > Viridiplantae > Streptophyta > Magnoliopsida > Poales > Bromeliaceae > Tillandsia > Tillandsia fasciculata. Next base: position 26,413,274 of record CM054936.1, on the reverse strand, counting down.
CAACAATATCCAAAGTCGTTCCCATAGGATACCAAATTCCGAAATTGATTGTACCTTTGATATATCGGATGATCCGTTTCACCGCTTTCAGGTGAACCTCCTTCGGTGCTGATTGATATCTCGCACAAATCCCAACACTGAAGGATATATCCGGGCGACTAGCCGTGAGATATAGTAGACTTCCAATCATACTGCGGTACAGTTTCTCGTCTACATTCTCACTTTGTGATTCACTTCCAAGTCCCTTATGGCTAGTTCCCATTGGAGTTGGAAAATCCTTAGAATTTTCAAGATCAAACTTTTTGACCAACTCCAGTGCATACTTGGATTGACACAAGTGAATTCCTTCATCGTTTTGTTTAACTTGTAATCCAAGAAAATAAGTCAATTCGCCCATCATGGACATCTCAAATTCGCTTTCCATGGTCTCCGCGAATTTGGAAGCATCATTATCTCTTGTTGCGCCAAAAACAATGTCATCGACATAGATTTGAGCAACTATGAAATTGTTTTGATAATGCTTCACAAAGAGAGTCCTGTCAGCTCCCCCTCGAGTGTAGCCCTTTTCCAAAAGGTGCTTTGTCAACCTTTCGTACCATGCTCGCGGTGCTTGTTTCAGACCGTAAAGAGCCTTTTTCAGACGAAAAACATGGTTAGGTAGTTTATGATCCACAAAACCTTTCGGTTGAGCCACATAAACTTCCTCATTTAAAAACCCATTTAAAAAGGCGCTCTTAACGTCCATTTGAAATAATTTGATTTTAAAATGACAAGCAATCGCAAACAATATACGAATGGACTCGAGTCTAGCTACAGGGGCGAAAGTTTCATCAAAGTCTATACCTTCTACTTGAGAGTAGCCTTGAGCAACTAACCTTGCTTTGTTCCTGATGATAGTACCTTCTTCATTTTTCTTGTTCTTGAAGATCCATTTGGTACCTATCACATTGTGTTGCTTCGGAGGCTTCGTTAATTCCCAGACTTTGTTTCGCTCAAATTGATGGAGCTCTTCCTGCATTGCTTTAATCCAGTAGTCATCTTGGAGAGCTTCATCAACATTCCTTGGTTCGATTTGAGATACATAGCATGCAAATCCGCAAACCAATTGTCTCCGTGTTCTAACTCCTTCTTGTGGATCTCCAATGATGTTCGATTCAGGGTGATCCTTGGAGATGCGTAACGTTTGAGGTAGAGGAGTAGACGGAGGTACACGAGATGATTCCTGCACATCAGATAAGCTTGAAGAACCGTTAGATGCATCATTATTATCGAAAGAATTGTTAGAAGAAGATGCATTAGCAGGTGTATCATCATCAAGAGAGATATCGAGGGTAGATTTTTCAGATTCAAAGTGAAAAGCTTCATCTACCTTAACATTTATCGATTCTACGATCGTCTTAGATTCTAAGTTAAAAACTCGATATGCTCTGCTGTTTGTAGAATAACCTAAGAAAATCCCTTCGTCACTTCGAGAGTCAAATTTTCCAAGATTCTCACGATCACGTAAAATAAAACACCGACTCCCAAAGATGCGAAAATATTTGATGTTAGGTTTTCTACAAAACCAAAGTTCATATGGTGTATTCAATGTCCCCGGGCGCAAATACACGCGATTAATAACATAAACAGCAGTGTTCACCGCTTCAGCCCAAAAATAAAAAGGTAAGTTCCGGCTGTGAAGCATAACACGTGCCATTTCCTGTACGACCCTGTTTTTGCGCTCGACTACACCATTTTGTTGAGGTGTGTAAGGTGCAGAGAATTCATGTTTAATGCCATTAGAAGTGCAAAAATCAATGAATTTGGAATTTATGAATTCCCCACCTCTATCACTCCTAACTCGAGTAATCCTATCATTCTTTTCAGTCATAATACGATTGCAGATTTCGAGAAAAGAATCAAAGGTATCAGCTTTTTCTTTTAAGAATGCTACCCAAGTATATCTAGAATAATCATCAACCAATAAGAAAATATACCATTTACCTCCCAGAGATGGTTGACGAGTTGGCCCCATTAAATCCATATGCAAAAGTTCCAAAGGCCGTTTTGTACCTATGTGGTTCAAGTTCTTGTGTGCAGTCCTAGACTGTTTTCCTTTTTGGCAACCGCCACACACAAGGTTTTGTTCAAAAGAAAGTTTCGGAACCCCCTTGACCACATCTTTGTTCGAAATTCTAGCAAGTTCCTTAAAGTTTATGTGACCTAGCCTTTCATGCCAAAGTGTTTCATTTTTCAAAGATGCTAGGTTACATTTTTCAGAAATCTTAGTAGGAACTACATAACAATTGTTTTCTGATCTAACCCCCTTTAAAAAGAAAGCATGGTTCATGTCAGTTACAGTGCATTTATCAGATGAAAAATTAACTGAATAACCACTATCACAAAGTTGACTTATGCTTATGAGGTTAGTCTTAAGGCCATGAACAAATAACACATTATCTAGAACCGGGCCATCTGGAATAGCTACCGTTCCCTTTCCAACAATTTTGGAAGACCGACCATCTCCGAAAACAACAAGTCCTCCGGAGTTTTTCTCAAATGTTTGAAAACAGTTTTTGTCACCGGTCATATGACGGGAACACCCGCTATCCAGGTACCAAGACGAACTATCATATGCATGCAAGGAAACATTGGTAGCAAGACAGGGGAAAATTTCACCTTTGCGCACCCAAACCTTTTTGGAATGCGTCGGTAATGATCGTGAAGTTGATTTCCTGGGTGAGAGCGTCTTGCTTGAAGAATTGCTGCTCCTTGATGATGTCGTCTTGAGCGGTGTACTACCAAGGCTCTTTTCCTTCAATGAGTTGCAGTTGATTTTCGAGGAATAGCCCTTTTGGTAGTCATTGCAAGAGGTGCTTGAGGTGTGCGTTTGGCTTCCGTCTTGCAATTTCTCCTTATGTGCCCTGAAATGCCACAACGAAAACATACCTTGGTTCTTGTCGATTCCGAGGAAGATGTAGTAGGTTGTTGTCGTTGCTTGTCGTGAACACCGGTGTCGGAGGAGGAGATACCGACTGAGGCACAAATACTGTACCACTCGAACTTGGAATGTCTCCAGTTTGAGTGTATCCGAGGCCGAACTTATTTCTTTGACCAAGACCAAGAAGTCTGTCCAACTTACTCCTTCCAGAAGAAAATCTCTTTAAGTCATCCTTCAGTTGGCGTATGGTCTCCGTCATTTCCAATTTTTCCTGTCGAGCCTCGCCGTTGAGCTTCAAGAAGTAATTCGCTTTGTTCACCATATCCATATAATTCTTCTCGAGTTGCTCATTGGACTCTTGAAGGGAAACATTAGTTTTAATCAAATTATCCCTTTCCACTTCAAGATCGGTTGAGAGAGAGGTTACCCTTTTTACTTCTTCTTCGAGATCCTGCAATCTCCCTTTCAACCCCTTGTTTTGCTTAGCCAGTTTCTTTGAATCCCTCAAAAGCTTATGGTAGGCTAGAGCAAAATCTTCACCTTCAGAATCATCTGATTCATCGTCCGTTGCAATCTTTTCAACAGAGGAGTTGGACAGTGAATCGGATGTACTTGCCATTAAGCACATGAAGGGAGAAGATGTAGTGGACGCGTGGAAAGCTGTCGCGTTGTCTTCTTCATCACTTGAGGATGACTCATTTGACGTGGAGTTGTCATCCCAAGTAACGACTTGCATCGCTTTCTTCTTAGCCGGATTCTTGTTGGGACACTCCGTTGAAATGTGGCCGTAGCCTCGACATTTGAAGCACTGAACTTGTCCCTCTGAACTTTTCTTATCCTTTGAGAAGTTCTCTTGCTTTCTTGACTTGTGGCTTGAAAACCCTTGCCTTTCTTGGACTTTCCGAAGGATGAAGTTTTGCTTGGATTACCCCTTCGAAAGTTGCGGCGAAACTTCCTTGTCAAGAGAGCGAGCTGCTTCTCAAAGTCCTCCATAGAAAGGTTCTCGTCGTCGTCCGAGGAGGATGAATCCGCGTCTTCTTCTTTAGTTGTTTTCAATGCGTAACCTGAAGACTTAGAAGAGGATGCCTTTCCAGAAGAATAGTTAGTAGGAAATGTCATTTCATAAGTTTGTAAAGCACCTACTAATTCTTCTACACGCATTTCGTCCGGGTGTTTAATTGTTTCAATGGCTGCGACCTTCGGGCGAAATCGTTCAGGAAGAGTTCTTAGAATTTTTCTTACAACTTTAAATTCTGGAATCTTCTCTCCCAAGTTAGCACATGAGTTTACGATATCTTGCAATCGTGTGTAATAGTCAGTGAAAGATTCATTCTCTGCCATAGAGATAGAGTCAAACTTGCTCGTGAGCATTTGCAGTTTCTGAATCTTCACTAGGTTAGTTCCCTCATGCGTAACTTGAAGAACATCCCAGATTTCTTTCGCAGTCTCACATGCCGAGACGCGAGAGAACTCAGTTTGTGACAAAGCATTAAATAGAGCATTAATTCCTTTGCCATTGTAAGAAGATAAGTCTATCTCTTCCTTGGTCCATTTCGACCTAGGTTTTAAGGTGCGAACATCATCTAAAATTTCAGTTGGATTAGACCATCCTAATTCAATTGATTGCCACACCCTTTCGTCGATGGAAATTAAAAAGGCTTTCATCCGCACTTTCCAGTACGCATAATTTGTTCCATCAAAGAAAGGGGGTCGATTGATGTTTCCACCTTCAACCATTGTTTACAACCCTATTCCCGCTCTGATACCACTTGTTGGGTTATAAGTAATTGGATCTAAATAGGGGAAAAAACACCTAGAGGGGGGTGAATAGGTGTAAACAATAAACACTCAAAAAATCATTGCGCAATAAACCCAATGCGGAAAAATAAAAGAACACGCAAGATTTTTACGTGGAAAAACTCCAAACCGGAGTAAAAAACCACGGGACCGATAACACGGCGAAATCCACTAGAATTAACACACGTACAAGGTGATATAACGTACTCACAGACGACTCAACCTTTTACATACGCTCCTAGTAGATCTTCCCGCTCGCTCCACGACGCTTCTCGAATCCACGATCCGCGCCCAACGCTGAATCCACAGCGTCCAACGTCGAGTCCACGACGTCCAACCGAATCCACGGTCTTCACCCAGTGGCACGCTTCGAATCCACGAACGTACCTCGCTCCGAATCCACGAGAGCGGTTGCACCTTGAATCCACAAGGCCACGCGAGTCCACGCGCCGATTTTGGGGTAAATCGTTGTTTGTTTGGGTGGTGATGATCCGCCGAATACTTAGATTAAAGATAGATCGGAAATACCATCTAAGTATTCATTGATTTGATTCTACTCAAAATGTGAGTATGGAAAACCTAGAATCAAATCAATCAATATAGATGAAGAAACATAGAATAAATCTATTGATTTCCTTTCTTCTCTATATATGTGGATTTTTTTCTTTTCGGCTATTTTCTTCTGTAATAGCTTATGCCCTAGAAATGAATACAGGGCCTATTTATAGGTTAGAAACCCTAGGAAGAATATACGGATCAAAAACAGCCTTTTCTGGAAAGAATTACCGACGGCGATCCGGATTGGATTTGGCGATCCGGATTGCAGAAGCACAAAAGACGGTTTCCAGAAAATTGCTTGTTCGGGATCCGGATCGTAGTCCCCGATCCGGATCGTTCATACAGTTTTACCAAAACATCATGTTCGGGATCCGGATTGCAGTTCCTGATCCGGATCGAGAAAGCAAGCAGGTAAAACTAATGTTCGGGATCCGGATCAGAGGAGGCTGCGATCCGGATTGAACCAGTGTATGAACCAACACCCTTCGGGATCCGGATTGCCGAGCTCGATCCGGATCCTGAACATGTCCCATGTCCAGTTTTTGATGTTTAAGCAATTAAAACCTCTTCCAGGTGTTTCTACACTATAAGAAGTATTCGGATCATCAAAATTCTTTAGTTAAACGTACCTGATCCTTTTGAATTCTTCTTTCTTGAGATTGAGGTATACGATCCAAAGTTTCTTCATCTTCAATCTTCAAGACTTAATACATTCACGAAATACGCCAACTCAAATTCCGTAACAATAGGAACCAAATGGATCTTCAAGAACAAGAAAAATGAAGAAGGTACTATCATCAGAAACAAAGCAAGGTTAGTTGCTCAAGGCTACTCTCAAGTAGAAGGTATAGACTTTGATGAAACTTTCGCCCCTGTAGCTAGACTCGAGTCCATTCGTATATTGTTTGCGATTGCTTGTCATTTTAAAATCAAATTATTTCAAATGGACGTTAAGAGCGCCTTTTTAAATGGTTTTTAAATGAGGAAGTTTATGTGGCTCAACCGAAAGGTTTTGTGGATCATAAACTACCTAACCATGTTTTTCGTTTGAAAAAGGCTCTTTACGGTCTGAAACAAGCACCGCGAGCATGGTACGAAAGGTTGACAAAGCACCTTTTGGAAAAGGGCTACACTCGAGGGGGAGCTGACAGGACTCTCTTTGTGAAGCATTATCAAAACAATTTCATAGTTGCTCAAATCTATGTCGATGACATTGTTTTTGGCGCAACAAGAGATAATGATGCTTCCAAATTCGCGGAGACCATGGAAAGCGAATTTGAGATGTCCATGATGGGCGAATTGACTTATTTTCTTGGATTACAAGTTAAACAAAACGATGAAGGAATTCACTTGTGTCAATCCAAGTATGCACTGGAGTTGGTCAAAAAGTTTGATCTTGAAAATTCTAAGGATTTTCCAACTCCAATGGGAACTAGCCATAAGGGACTTGGAAGTGAATCACAAAGTGAGAATGTAGACGAGAAACTGTATCGCAGTATGATTGGAAGTCTACTATATCTCACGGCTAGTCGCCCGGATATATCCTTCAGTGTTGGGATTTGTGCGAGATATCAATCAGCACCGAAGGAGGTTCACCTGAAAGCGGTGAAACGGATCATCCGATATATCAAAGGTACAATCAATTTCGGAATTTGGTATCCTATGGGAACGACTTTGGATATTGTTGGATACTCAGATGCCGATTGGGCTGGATCGGTGGATGACCGGAAAAGCACGAGTGGTGCATGCTTCTATCTTGGCCACTGCCTTGTTGCATGGCACAGTAAAAAGCAGAACTGCATAGCACTCTCGACTGCCGAAGCGGAGTACATTTCTGCAGGAAGTTGTTCAACCCAATTGATTTGGATGAAAAGCGTGTTGAGCGACTTCCGGATTTCAACATCTTCGGTAACCATTTTGTGTGACAACACTAGTGCTATTAACATTTCTAAAAACCCTGTGTTGCACTCTAGAACAAAACATATTGAACTTAGATATCATTTTCTTAGAGAGCTAGTTGAATCAAACATTCTTCAACTGTCATATATTTCAACTGAGGATCAATTAGCTGATATCTTAACAAAACCTTTGGATCAAAAACGTTTTATTCACTTGCGTAAAGCAATTGGCATGCTTTCCTTGAAATAAACTCTTTTGAAACCTTTGCTTAGGTTAGGTTTTGTTTTATTTTTGTTTTGTTCTTTATCTATGTTTTGTACATAGGACATTAATTGAGCATAATTCATAGTTGACTTTAATTGCATCCTTTTATGTATTTAGAAATTTATTATGCATTTGATGTCATAATATTTCAATGTTGCAATGATCATTTACGTTAATTAAACCATCTTTTAAGTGATCAAAGTCAATTTCTCTCTCAATGATCTCTTGGTATAGTCATTATCATATTTGATTGCTTAGTCGAGTATGAATTCGAGATCAATGGTTTGGTTGAATACTTTATATATTAAATAATTGATAGCCAATTGAGGGGGAGTCAATGAAATGTAAAATGCTCAAAAGATGTGGAAAGAGTTACATCCCAATGAGGAGTGTGAAAACTACCACCACATGGAGAAAATAAAAAAAAATATACTCCATGAATGAAAAGCAAATTTTTGTTTTGAAAATTGTTGATGAAATACATATTGAAATACTTGACTCAGTCGTATTTCATGGTTGGTATAAGGTGGGATTTTTAATAAAAGATGCTCAAAGAGCCACTCCTTCAACAGATTGTCTAGATATATTATCTAACTTATCTGGGATTTCAAACATCTATTGATCTTGGTACTTCATTTTCTTTACTAAAATTGATGATTTGATAAAGGCATTACACATAGGATCAGGATAGATGTAATTGAAGTTGTTCAACTTTAAGTGTTTTAACTTTCGTAAATTTTCGTTTCATTTTTGGGTATTGTTGATAGATTTTGCATAATCTATTTCTTGTTGTATGAAACGATGTCTTTTGTTTAAAGTTGACATGGTAAAGTGCTTACATACTTTTTCTGGATTTTATGGAATTTTTCTGAATTTTTCTGGAGAAAAAGTTGAAGCCGATCCGGATCGGGGTAAGTGATCCGGATCCCGAACGCAGGATTCTTCCTGCGGGTAGCCGATCCGGATCACATTCTCGATCCGATCCGGATCACGGCTAGGGTTTTTATAAGAACAAAGAGGATTTGATTTCTTTTACCCTAATCTTTTGTTCTAAAATCTCTAGAGCTTCTCTCTCTAGATTTCTTGCATTTTGGAGCTTCCAAACTCAAAGTTCTTCGGATTCAAGTAAGTTTTATTGATCAAAACTCGGTTTTTACGGTTTTTCATCAAACGTGTGTTGAAATCTTGAAACTTTTTCGTTTGTGAATGGTTTTTGATCAAATTTCTTTTGAAATAAGAACGCTAGGTCGATTTGTTTTGCTTTTATGCTGGGTTTTCTCAAGATAAACGAGTTTTTAGGCTTCGATTTCTAAAAATTCTGGTTTAGGGCATAAAAGAGGAATTTTTGAAAATCATGGAATTGATCTATTTTTAAAATTCTTTTTGGAAAACTAATTTGATTCTTGGCTTCTCTACATGATTATGATTGTCTAGGTACAATTTTTCAAATTTTTCAAAAATTGACGATTTTTCATATGTTCTTGAGTTGGTTTTGCACAGGACACTTTCTCAAAACTCAGAGCACTCACACCAATGGCACTCTCCTGGTTAATCCTGCTACTGGTCACGATGGTGCACACGAGCACATCCGTTAAAGAAGAACCAGGTGTTTCAACTCAAGACAAAACGAACGAAGCCAAGGAGGACAGCTCGGATTACGATGAGGAAGAACATTAATGGGACGAATTCTTCAAAGATGTTCAACGAAAAATTGATGAGGAGGACAGGAAATTTACCAAAGGAAAAAGACTAATGAGATCTGCCTCAACAACCAAACAGTATACGAGAAGGAAAAATGTCCAAAGAAGTGCGAGTCAGCATAGTGGGCCTCTCACCAGAGCACGCTCACTTTCTGGAATTCTGCAAACTGAATCTCCATGGGTTTCGGGACTGGATGCACCATCTGCATCTACACAGCATCCTTCACACTCAAAGACACGGACAACTGACACAGAGACTTTGGAATCGATTCGTCGGAACAACAAAGACTCTCTGCTGCACAAGAGAGAATATCGAAAGAATTTCAGCAGATTTCCTCTGAACACAAGAAGATCAAGAAAAAGTACTCAAATATTAAGAATTTGCTTAAAGGGATTTTGAGCAAGCTGAGTTGTACTAGTTCAGATTCTTCAGACTGAGCAGCACCTTCTGTTCACTTTTTCTATGATCTTACTCTCTTGCAGTTCGCAGTTCTTGGTTCTTAGTTTTCAGGACTTAGTTTTTCTTCTTACTTTTAGTTTAGTTCTCAGTTTGTGGATATTAATAGAACTTTTTTTTAACTCTCCTTACATATTGTAGCTCTTGCTACGTTTTGGCTTTGTTTTGTGACAAAAAGGGGGAGAGAGTTAGCGAGAACTTAGAACAATGAATGGATGATTGTGAATATCAGCTTTGTGAACATTAAGGTAAGTATGACTCCAACTTCAACTCTTGGTTTTATCTTGTGATTTGTTGCATGTCCCTACTAACTATTTGACTAACTATTTGGGCATGTAATATGACTAACAAGTTGATGTTGGACTAACATACTTTGACATTTGGTTTTCGATTGCTTAGAAGATATGTTGGTTTTAACTATGATTCTCTTACATATCTGAATTTTTCAAATGTCATGATGAGAATAAACTCTATCTCTGTAGTTGGTTTTGAATGTTTCAATTCTTGAGGTATCTAACGATTTTGTTTGTCAAGAATGCCTTCTGTGTGCAGAGATTACAGATGTCTAAGTCTAGAGTCTGTTCTAGGAGTTTATCTCATGTTTTTAATTTCTGGATCTCTTTTGTAAATTTTTGTTGTATGGTGATAGCAACAAAAATATCTTTTTGAATTTTCTTTTGTGGATTTGTGTTTTGTCACGAAACCGCCAAAGGGGAGATTGTTACGGAATTTGAGTTGGCGTATTTCGTGAATGTATTAAGTCTTGAAGATTGAAGATGAAGAAACTTTGGATCGTATACCTCAATCTCAAGAAAGAAGAATTCAAAAGGATCAGGTACGTTTAACTAAAGAATTTTGATGATCCGAATACTTCTTATAGTGTAGAAACACCTGGAAGAGGTTTTAATTGCTTAAACATCAAAAACTGGACATGGGACATGTTCAGGATCCGGATCGAGCTCGGCAATCCGGATCCCGAAGGGTGTTGGTTCATACACTGGTTCAATCCGGATCGCAGCCTCCTCTGATCCGGATCCCGAACATTAGTTTTACCTGCTTGCTTCTTCGATCCGGATCAGGAACTGCAATCCGGATCCCGAACATGATGTTTTGGTAAAACTGTATGAACGATCCGGATCGGGGACTACGATCCGGATCCCGAACAAGCAATTTTCTGGAAACCGTCTTTTGTGCTTCTGCAATCCGGATCGCCAAATCCAATCCGGATCGCCGTCGGTAATTCTTTCCAGAAAAGGCTGTTTTTGATCCGTATATTCTTCCTAGGGTTTCTAACCTATAAATAGGCCCTGTATTCATTTCTAGGGCATCAAGCTATTACAGAAGAAAATAGCCGAAAAGAAAAAATCCACATATATAGAGAAGAAAGGAAATCAATAGATTTATTCTATGTTTCTTCATCTATATTGATTGATTTGATTCTAGGTTTTCCATACTCACATTTTGAGTAGAATCAAATCAATGAATACTTAGATGGTATTTCCGATCTATCTTTAATCTAAGTATTCGGCGGATCATCACCACCCAAACAAACAACGATTTACCCCAAAATCGGCGCGTGGACTCGCGTGGCCTTGTGGATTCAAGGTGCAACCGCTCTCGTGGATTCGGAGCGAGGTACGTTCGTGGATTCGAAGCGTGCCACTGGGTGAAGACCGTGGATTCGGTTGGACGTCGTGGACTCGACGTTGGACGCTGTGGATTCAGCGTTGGGCGCGGATCGTGGATTCGAGAAGCGTCGTGGAGCGAGCGGGAAGATCTACTAGGAGCGTATGAAAAAGGTTGAGTCGTCTGTGAGTACGTTATATCACCTTGTACGTGTGTTAATTCTAGTGGATTTCGCCGTGTTATCGGTCCCGTGGTTTTTTACTCCGGTTTGGAGTTTTTCCACGTAAAAATCTTGCGTGTTCTTTTATTTTTCCGCATTGGGTTTATTTGCGCAATGATTTTTTGAGTGTTTATTGTTTACACCTATTCACCCCCCTCTAGGTGTTTTTTCCCCTATTTAGATCCAATTACTTATAACCCAACACTTTTAGCTTATCTTTTCATGTACTCAATACCTTTACCCTAGGTCCATGCCTCAAGGTAACAGAAGTCCCTTGGACTTAGTCTTTCTTTACTTTTATTATACTCGAGTTGAAGTTAAAGTGTAGGTGTATTAACCCAATTCCCTATGACGATTCTAGGGATTTCATTCACTTTGGATATTAACCTCAACTATACTATGATTCCCTTAGAGACATAACTCTAAATTAAGCCCTACTTCCATGTACTCACATAATTGACTCAAGCAAAATGCCACTCGTGAAATCCTATAGTGAATGCCACACATTAGAGCCTAATATAAGTTTTCTCCTAAGTCGAGATTTCCACATGCCATAATTCACTTCTACATAAGCATGAAAATACAATCCTAGCCACTCTATTAACATGCTTCTAAGGAAAAGCAAAAGATAAGGGGAGAGGTCACCCTCGCTCGATAGAATCCCCCACCTTTAGTCGCTTTTGCAAGGATAAGATGGGTTGACCTTCTATTCTCCAAGAAATCCCTAAATACATAATGAACCAATTAGGAATCACTTTCATACTCTTTTTTTTTTAATTCCACACAACTATAAAAGAGAATCCTAGATTTACTCTTTATTTCCTTCTATGGGTTCATTTTGACCAATAAGGAAAGAAAGTTGCAAAAATCCCTTATTAGCATACTCTTGTAATAGGGATATTTTGGTCTCTTTAATATTTTAATCTTTAAAAGAAAATCCTAAATATGATGTAACCATGAAGGAAATTATCTCATTGTCATTTTAATTCCACAAGAGTTCAAAAACTAGAACCCTAGAATTTTAACCTTACCTCTTTGGGTATTCTTTTGACCAAAAGAGAAGCAATGAAAGCTAATGTTTCACTTTGCTTTTAAAAGAGACCAAAAGTTGCCCTCTTGATCTTCAAGACTTTCCCTATAACGAAAAGGGAAATCATGAAGCAATTTCTTTCCATGATTCTCTAACTCCATAAAATTATAAAACTAAAATCCTTTTTAAAACATAAAAGGGAGAATTCCTTAATTGACTCTCTTTTTGGATCAATTTGAAGGGAATAGGAAAGAAAGTCCCATTCTTGTCACATTTGCCAAAGAGAAATTTTGATCTCTTGGTCTCCAAAGTTTTCCTAAAAGAGAAGCAAGTCTTGAAGCAATAACTCTTATGATCTAATATTTCCATAAAAATTTAACTAGAAACCCCTTTGACAACTTAAAGGGAAAAACCCCTATTTGGTAAATTTTCCCATCAAAAGGTTAAATTTTTATCGATTCATAAAAATGGGAGGAGAATAATCATCTCATGGCATGTTGCCAAAAAGAAACTTGCACAACTCGATCCGGGGTCAAAATGCTCTCAAAATTTTGAGAAAAGCTCAATTTGAGCTATTTCCCCCAATTTGCCGATTTTGCTTTTGGCAAAAATCGAGAGTTGCATTTTCTCATTGGAGAAAAGAGAAGAGAAGAAGTTTCTATCTTTCTTCATTTTTCTCATTGGAGAAAAGAGAAGAGAAGAAGTTTCTATCTTTCCTCTTTTCTTCTTTTCTTTTCTTTCTTTTTCCTTCTCTTTTCTTCTTCTCTTTTCTTCTTCTCTTCCTTTCTTTCCATTCTTTCTTTCTTTTTTTTTCTTTTTGAGGATGCCCTGCTGCTGGGCAGCAGCTGCAAGCTGCTGCCCAAGCAGCAGAGCCTGCAGCGCAAGGCAGCCATGCTGCTGCCTTGCGCAGCAGCCATGCTGCCCAGGGCAGCAGCTGCAAGCTGCTGCCCAAGCAGCAGGGCCCACAGCTGCTGCAGCCCCCATTTCCTTTTTTTTTTTTTTTTTGTTTCCTTCCCCCTCGAGCCAAGAGAGAGAGAGAGAGAGAGAGAGAGAGAGAGAGAGAGTACAATACCTTCACCTTCTCCTTCTCTTCTTCTTCTTCTTCTTCTTCTTCTTTCTTCTTCTTCTTCTTCTTCTTCTTTAACTTCTTCTCTTTCTTCTCTTCTTCTCCTTCTTTCCTTCTCTTTTCCCCTTTTCGTTTTTTTTTTAGTGTGAGCTGAGAGAGGGAGAGAGAGATGTTTTCAAAAGAGAAGAGAGAGAGGGAGAGAGAGATGTCTTTACTCCCTGCAGGGGGTAGGTGGAGGGATGGGTGGATTTACCAAAACACCCACAACAATTCCCCATTTTACTAAAATGTCCTTTAAATTACTGCAGATTTCCTGCATGAGCAATTTCGGATAGCCCTCTTTCACCACTTTTTCCCGTCAACTGAGAAATCAAAATTGTAATTTTTCTTCGCCCCTTTAATCTACAAATTTTTCTTAAACTTCCCACGATTTTATTTAAATTTTTGGACTACTCTAAGCCCTCGAAAGAGAGCCCCGAAAAAGCTTCGCAAAAAACTGCACTGTCAAAAACTGCAGTTTCAGAATTCACGAAGCATTTTTCTTCGCTTCGTTCTCCAATTTTTCCTTAATCGCTCACCTAGGTTTTTCACCCCTTTTAATAAGAAAACTTTTGTGAGCCACCCCACGATTTCTTTTAAATTTTTGGGCACTCAAAGTCTCCTAAACAGGGCTCCGAAAAAGCTTCGCGATAAACTGCACTGTCAAAAACTGCAGTTTCAGAATTCACGAAGCATTTTTCTTCGCTTCGTTCTCCGATTTTTCCTTAATCGCTCACCTAGGTTTTTCACCCCTTTTAATAAGAAAACTTTTGTGAGACACCCCACGATTTCTTTTAAATTTTTGGGGCACTCAAAGTCTCCGAAACAGGGCTCCGAAAAAGCTTCGCGATAACTGCTCTGTCAAAACTGCAGTTTCAGAATTTACGAAGCATTTTTCTTCGCTTCGTTCTCCGGTTTTTCCTTAATCACTCACCTAGGTTTTTCACCCCTTTCAATCAGAAAACTTTTGTGAGACATCCCACGATTTCTTTTAAATTTTTGGGGCACTCAAAGTCTCCGAAACAGGCTCCGAAAATGCTTCGTGATCACAAATTTCAGGAAATTTCAGAATTTGCTAAGTCCTCGGGTTCAAGTCACTTTTCGACCCGATGCCCCCCGCGTCAGCTCGAAACGCACCGAACTCGACTGTAATCATATTTAAAACATATTACAAGTCTTCTCGCCGAATCTCGCCATTTTGCGAACTCGGTGAACACGAGTCCAAATTTTGCAAACTTGAGGCTTCGCTTCTCAACTACAACTCACTTTTCGACTCAACGGCTTTTGCGTTGATTCGAAACGCTTCTAACCCACTTGTATCATATTTGAAACGTGTTACAAGTATTTTTACCGAGTTTTGCTATTTCGCAGAATCGGTGCACTACATAACCATCTGCTAGTCTTTCTCGCAACTGCTGATAACGTGATGTCGCCATCCAACGCCCACCCCCTCACAAATTGCGATACCTCGACCCTTTGAGTTGACAACTGGATTTTCCCCTCCCAGCAACCTGTCAATAGGCGATCCTGGACCACGTCCACCCGAGTGTCCTGACTTGTCTCTTCGTCTACACTCGAGTCCAGTTTCTCTGCTCTAAAAGCTAGCTCCGGTCCTTACACAACCTTTGCAATCTGCCAGCAGAGCCCACCGATCCGTCGCACGGATGCGTGCCCGCTATCTCGAGGCCTTAGCACTGCCAACTTGCTTTGCCCGAACATAGCACCTTACCTTGTTCCTCTGAACAAAGTCCAATCACATCATTTGATCCACTCGAATAGGTCCTATTTGTCCAACCTGTGGCCACACCACCGAGAGCAACCGATCTCCCCATCGGGCCTTCTCGCCCCAAGTGAGAACAACCAACCATCCAGCAACCCTTGGCCCACTTCACACCTTGCCCACTGCTTAGCTGTTACTGCCACGGACCCGATCGGTCCTTGGTGTCCCAACTTGTGCTCCACGAGTGAACTCTTCTGTCAAGTGTGTTTTTC